>NEWO01000202.1:46139-61226 GCA_003013225.1 Phalaenopsis aphrodite
AGCTATGACAAAGATCTTTGATGACCTCATCCACAACCAAGTGGAGTGTTATGTGGACGACTTGGTCATCAAAAGAAAACTTTAATTAGACCACTTGAATGATTTTAGGATCCTGTTTGAGTGATTATGAGAATATAATCTTAGAATGAATTCATTAAAGTGTGCCTTTAGTGTCACCTCTGAGAAGTTTTTAGGATTCATTGTCTATCATTAGGAAATCGAGATCATCCTAGAAAAGATTAAAGTTATCTTGGAAAGGCCGCCTCTTAAAACCTTGAAACAATTATGATCCATTCAAGATAAATTGGCATATCAAATATGCTTTATATTAAATCTGTCATGTAGGTGTCAACCCTTCTCGACATTAATTAAAATGGACACCAAATTCATTTGGGAAGAGAAATGTCAGTGGGCCTTTGAGAACATTAAGAAATACTTAACGACACCTTTTGTTTTGGCAGCCCCTATCCCATGAAAACCTTTGATACATTATACCACAGCCTTAGATGACTCTCTTGGAGACTTATTAGCTCATGTCAATGATGAGGGGAAGGATAATTGACTCTACTATTTGAGTCGACATCTAATACCAGCGGAGGTAAAGTATCCCCATATTGAGAAGCATTGTCTGACCTTGGTTTTTGCAGCCTCAAAGCTCAGGCATTACATGCTCTCTCATAAGGTTACCCTTATTTTAAAAGTTAATCCATTGCAATATTTGATGACCTGACCAAAACTTTCCTGACATCTAGTAAAATGGTCGATGATTTTATTGCAATTTGATATAACTGTTATGCAACTTAGAGCTATTAAAGGATAGATTTTAGCAGATTTTCTTGTAGTACACCCACTTCCAGCTCAGTCCTCTCTTAATGATGACTTACCAGATTAGCAGATACTACAAGTGGAGTTGTCCATTGCCAGACATTGGTAACTGTATTTTGTGGAGCTTCATCAACCTAAAAAGATAAAGGATCAAAAAAAGTTGTACCAGACAAAGCAGAGATTGTTCTGATCTTTGCAACACCAGATTAAGGAATACTAAGATTCTCTTACCACCTAATAGAGTCGTGCACAAACAATGAAGCTGAATACGAAGCCTTAATCATTGGAGTGGAATTGAAAATATCAATGGATGTAATAAACATTTCCATCTAGTCGCCAGACAACACAAGATTTTGAAGCCAATATTAGAAGAGTACCACCAATATACAATGAAGTTAGAGGAAAAGATTCTCAACGTGATGTTGTATAGGATTCCTTAGAGAGATAATGTCCATGTCGATGATNCAAAGTTTACAGCCTGTAAGGCCCAAATTGGAGATTTCACTATAAAAACTGTCACAGTCAAAGAAGAAGAAGAACATGATCACGAAGTCCGATAGTGCAAGGAGTAGGATAGGGGCTGCCTCTATTAGATTGGTTATCTCAGACTTAGGGGATAAATTCCTCAAAATGCCGACTATGTATAATTATTTCTTTGCCCCTTTGGGTCTTTTGAATATAATGATCATAATTTTGGATACATTTTAGCTGTTTCTAGTTTTGATGTAATTGACCATGACTAATCTAACCCTGATCTCATTTCTCACAATGATCCTAAAATTGTACTTATCCCCGACGAACCCGTCAATGAAAATGAAAAAGATATCGATGATGCAAATTATGAGAGTTCTGTGAGTGAGGAACCAGTCCTCGAGTGCTAAGTAGCACCACTTGCCATCAAATTAGATTTCTCCTATGTAGAAAAGACACTGGAAGTTTTGCCTATAATGTCATAAGAAGAAGAAGAGACTACGGAAAAACATCTGAGGAGAATGGCTCCAATAGACAAAGTAAAGCAAATAGTTACTCGCTAAGAGACACATCCATCGATAGAAGGAATACCTATTCCATGTAAAATTGGAGGCACGTACAAAGTGTTTTATAGTGAACTGGCTCATCTTAGGAGGCTTCCAGCAAAAGTAAACATCTACGATGCTCTGATCGCGTCAAAGGAGATGATGAAATCTTTAGTTAAGGCTCTGCTGATCCTAAAATTTGCTTAGCTCAGTTGGCTAGCACATTATTAGATGAAGTTTATTCATTAAAGGAACACCTTGGGGTGACTTTCATGGATGAGGAGTTAATGCTTGGTTCTACCAATCATAACCGATTGCTCTTCATTTCAGCCAACATTGACAAATTCGTGCTTTCCAATGTTTTGGTAGATCTAAGAGTGTCGCTTAATTTAATGAGCCTACTGACACTAGCCTACTTGGATATTGACACTCAAAAGCTCACAGCCAATAAGATGTTGCTAAGAGGATTCAATTAGAAAGGAGAAAGAGCTTTTGAATTGATCACACTGCTAATGAAGAATAGAGTGCTAGTAACAACCGCCAAGTTCCATATCATCAACGAAGAGACCTCTTTCAATGCCTTGCCTAGTCAACCATGGCTACACAAGCATAATATGGTTCTGTCATCGCTACACTAGTGTATTAAGTATTCTAAGGAAGGACAAGAGCATTGCATTAAAGGGGATTTACAACCATCATCAGTTCATGAAGTAGGCATCCCCGAAAAAGTCACCTATCATGCCTATTCAATGAAGATGTTGTTTTCCAACGAAGCTGTGATGAAAAAAATTGAAAATGTAAAAGAATAAAAAAAAGGACCATTCAAATCCACTTCAACAATTTACTACCACTTCTTTACAATGAATTAGTAGAGGTTCTTTTAGCCCATACATCTGAGATTAAGGCAAGGGACGTAGACGAGGAAGAACCAACATGATTGTTGAACGAACAAAGCCGACCATCAGCATCAACATGGTTGAAAGCTCCGATCAAGATGAGTCTTATGAAGAGACAATGATGATAAAATAAAAGAAACCACATTTTGATATTTCTTTAGAAGGTGTGGAGAAAATTGAATATGAGTCAATGTATGATCGAATTAACCACTATATGCACACCATGACTCTTACTTTGATTCATCCTCAAAGGGTTGAGAGTCCAGAAGTTAAGGAAGTTTGGGGTGTTGGTTTGAAACCGATCAAGTTCTACCATTCCTCTCCCACTACTAGTTCTGAAATTCATGTAAATTTGAAGGAGGAATATTCTAATGAATTAATGGAATTATCATTTGATTACTTTTCTCCTTGTGTGAAAAAATTAATTCAACAAGAATAGGTAACAAAGAAGATGCCAAAGGATAAACTACAACTTTTTCAAAAGTTATGGAATGTTAAAAGTTGAACTCACAATTTGAAAGAAGGTCTCGTGTTTGGTACAATAAGACCAGTCGATGATTTGGAATTTTGTATGGTCGTTATTAGCGAATTAGAAGAGGATTGTCTCAGTGGAGGATTATTTTGAAGACTATTCGATAGACGATGCTGCACCAGTTTTTAAAGAGGAGATTAAATTAACCATCGACGAATTGAAGGAAATCAGCCTCGAGGCTGGGTAGCAGCCTCGACCTACCTTTATAAGTTCTCTACTCAGTGAAAAAGAATCTACAGAGTTAATCAAATTATTCTCAAAATTTATAGATTGCTTCACGTGGAGCTATGATGAAATGTCAGGATTATCTTCAAAAGTTGCAATTCACAAGCTTGGGGTGAACAAGAACATGACTTTAGGGAAACAAGCTCCAAGAAGAATGCACCTCGAAATAGAGCAACAAGTCATTGCTGAGGTGAACAAATTAATAGACGCTAGCTTTGTGAGAGAAGAGCAATACCCAACATAGCTAGCCAACATCATGCCAGTTAAAAAGAGAAATTGATAAATCAGTGTGTGCGTCGACTTAAGGGATTTAAGCAAAAATGTGTCCAAAAGATGAGTTCCCACTACTAATGTCAATATTAATAGTGGACATCAAATCAACACACGAAACTTTATCCTTTATAGATGGATCATCAAGATATAATCAAAACAAGATGGCTTCAGAAGATGCAACACTTACAGCCATTAGAACACCGATCTGAATCTTTTGCTACATAGTGATGTTGTTTGGATTGAAGAATGCCAGAGCAACATACCAACTAGCTATGACAAAGATCTTTGATGACCTCATCCACAACCAAGTGGAGTGTTATGTGGACGACTTGGTCATCAAAAGAAAACTTTAATTAGACCACTTGAATGATTTTAGGATCCTGTTCGAGTGATTATGAGAATATAATCTTAAGATGAATTCCTTAAAGTGTGCCTTTAGTGTCACCTCTGGGAAGTTTTTAGGATTCGTTGTCCATCATTGGGAAATTGAGATAAAGATTAAAGTTATCTTGGAAAGGCCGCCTCTTAAAACCTTGAAACAATTACGATCCATTTAAGGTAAATTGGCATATCAAATATGCTTTATATTAAATCTGTCATGCAGGTGTTAACCCTTCTCGACATTAATTAAAATGGACACCAAATTTATATGGGAAGAGAAATGTCAGTGGGTCTTTGGGGACATTAAGAAATACTTAACGACACCTTTTGTTTTGGCAGCCCCTATCCCAGGAAAACCTTTGATACATCATACCACAGTCTTAGATGACTCTCTTGGAGACCTATTAGCTCATGTCAATGATGAGGGAAAGGAAAATTGACTCTACTATTTGAGTCGACATCTAATACCAGCGGAGGTAAAGTATCCCCATATTGAGAAGCATTGTCTGACCTTGATTTTTGCATCCTCAAAGCTCAGGCATTACATGCTCTCTCATAAGGTTACCCTTATTTTAAAAGTTATTCCATTGCAATATTTGATGACCCGACCAAAACTTTCCTGACATCTAGCAAGGTGGTTGATGATTTTATTGCAATTTGATATAACTTTTATGTAACTTAGAGCTATTAAAGGATAGATTTTAGCAGATTTTCTTGCAGTACACCCACTTCCAGCTCAGTCCTCTCTTGATGATGACTTACCAGATTAGCAGATACTATAAGTGGAGTTGTCCATCGCCAGACATTGGGAACTGTATTTTGTGGAGCTTCATCAACCAAAAAAGATAAAGGATCAAAAAAAGTTGTACCAGACAAAGCAGAGATTGTTCTGATCTTTGTAACACCATATTAAGGAATACTGAGATTCTCTTACCACCTAATAGAGTCGTGCACAAACAATGAAGCTGAATACGAAGCCTTAATCATTGGAGTGGAATTGAAAATATCAATGGATGTAATAAACATTGCCATCCACGGTGACTTACAACTCATCATTCATCCAGTCGCTAGACAACACAAGATTTTGAAGCCAATATTAGAAGAGTACCACCAATATACAATGAAGTTAGAGGAAAAGATTCTAAACTTGTTGTTGTATAGGATTCCTTAGAGAGATAATGTCCATGTCGATGATTTAGACAAACTTGATAAAGAATTGGTGTGTCCGCTAGAGGATTCCATTGACATCACAGTATAGGAACTCCAGGTCCTATCACGGGCCAACCTCGATAAATTAAACAAGCTCGAGAAATAGAAAGAAGAGATAATATCTACAGTTGTTGATGTTACCGAAGATTGGAGCATGCCATTAATAAAATATTTACAAACATGATGACTACCAAATGACAAGCCAGAAGCATATCATATCATGAGAAGAGCTATGTCGTATGCTTTGGCACGTAATGTCCTCTATAAAAGGTCATTCGATCGGATGTGGCTGCGATGTCTAAACAAAACAGAAGCACAGGATACCGTCAAAGAAGTACATGTCGGGTTATGTGGTGCTCACCAGTCATGGCTAAAGATGAAAAAGAAAATTAAAATACTTGGATATTATTGGCCAGTAATGTTAATAGATTGCATGGATACCACCATAAAGTGTCACCTTTGTCAACTTCATGGAGTGGTTTTGCACCAACATCCAAATGTGCTAAACTTGACCTTTGCCTCGTGGCCATTCGAGTGTTGGAGCACGGATATAGTGGGTCTGATAAATCCTCCATCCTAGAAGGGACAGATTTTTATTATACAAGCCACATATTATTTCTCCAAGTGAATAGAGGCAGTACCCTTGCGAGAGGTTACAACACACCACATTCTTCAGTTTTTTAAGAGTCAGATCGTCAACCATTTTTGTGTCCCACGTAGAGTTATTTCCAATGATAGGTCAGTATTAAGTGGCACCAAAATCAAAAATTTCATATGATTTATTATCCAAGAGTGACCGGCCTAGACATGGCCTTCAATAAGAAACTCATGCAGATTTTGAAGATAACATTGGATGGGAACAAGAAGGGATGGAATGAGAAGTTGTTAGAGGCTTTGTGGGCCTATCAGACAATGTTTAGAACTAATACTTAGTGTACTATGTATGTGCTCGTGTATAGTTTTGAGGATGTAATTCCATTGAAAATTTAATTACTGTCTCTCAGAGTTGTCGTCACTAACTAGATTACAGTTGAAGACAATTCCCAACTCAAACCTGCACAATTGGAGAATCTTGAATGAAAATTGTTAGAAGCATAGTAGAGTCTAGAGATCTATCAAGAAAAGATGATCCAGGCCCATGATAAACTGTTCCGCCCAAGGACGTTCAATTTTGGTGAACTTGTACTCGTCCTTATAAGACCTATCCTTGTAGATTGCAGGATAGGTGGAAAGTTTGAGCCAACTTGGGAGGGACCATTTGTTGTAGAAAATGTCTATTCAGAAGGATCCTACCAGTTAGTAGATTTTTAGAGCAAAAGGCCCATGCTACTGATCAATGAGAGATATTTAAAGAAATATTATACAACTTGACGTTCTGCAAAATGAATTTTTGAAAGTGATACTTGTTCTGAGGATGGCTATTTGGCCAGTGTCTATGACTGGGTGCAGAATTTTGTAACAAAATTAATCTTAATAAAATAAAAAAATTGAATTTTGCACATTTAAATCTTCTTCTTTAAATTTTAAAATTTTGATAAATTAACTTAAGAAAAATGCTTGCACATGTAAAATTTAAAATCCTCTTAATAATGGTTTGTTTTTGTTCTTGTTCATTTTGGAATTTCAGTGCGCTAACATTTTCCTATATTTTACAAGGAAATGTTGGATTAGAGGCTGATCTTCATTTTAAAGACGGCTTAAATCTCACAATAAATGAAGAAAAGGCAGCCCAGGGTGGCATTGTGAGTTTTGACTTGGTCTACGGTCAAGTCAACGTAGACAATGAAGGCCCCTTGATGGACATTGTCAACCACCGTGAAGCTAAAGGACTACCTTCAATACTCAGGAACAGTGCCGGGAAAGACTCCTCACTAAAGAAGAAGAAAGATGAGGGAATACGGTACTCGATGGAGGGAACTAGTCAATTGCAGTCAATGATCAACATGTCAATGGGTGACTTGGTAACTGTTAATAAAAAAAGGGTTTCAAATGTGCCTTTAAAGAGGATACAACATAGAATTGCCAACCAAAATAAACACAGAGCTTTGGTCCGCTTGGAGAAGTAACATGCTAAGGAAGCCGCTGCAAGATTAAGTTTTATTCATGAAGAGGAATTTTATGGCATGAGTCTGAGGGAGACTTCTATTAGCTCCCAAGTTACAGAGGAGGAGGAGTCAAGTTTTTTCACAGGGTACACATTGTCGGAGGTCTCTGAGGAGCTTTGTGTGTGCAATGTTGAAATACCTTGCCTATCATGGTCGACAGAACCATTCAATGGGTGCCCAAACATAACGTCCTCCATCTAGAGTGTTATGAGGTGTTTGAGGAGTATACATCCAGAACTCTGAGGTTTAGTAGTGCTGAGCACCCAGATGTTGAGCCAACATTACAAAATTTATAGAGCCGGGACCGTCTTGGATTCCTTCAGAGGTTCATTCAGAGGAGTAGCCCAAATAGTTGCAGATGATACCCATATCCAAGCTTAAGAAGATACGCTAGGTCCGAAAGCAAGAGTTCAAATACTATGAAGAAATCTAGGGGAAATGCATCAATATCTTGGAAGGTCTAGAGTCGCACATTCTCAGAGAATGATGAAAGAAATATTCTGGACAATGTTTTTATCTCAGACAGAGATGCCGAGTTAGGTTAATGAAGAAAAGGACATATTCTGAGCTGTAGAAGTAGATGTGTGAGAAATCCAGGATTACAATCTAGAGTGGATGCTGCTATAATTTTGTTAAGGATGGGCAAGGATGTTGATACACCTAAAATATATAATCTTTATGTACATATTTTTATACATATTTTTAAGATATTGTGCTTTAATGAAAGGTATTTATGAGTTTTTCTTTCAGGTATAATCAATTGAATGAAAAAAATGAAAAGGAGTGAAAAATGATCAAATTTGGTGCAAAATTGAAGAAGGTATAGAAATGAACTGAGGCGCCTAAGTGCCCAAGACTGGTGCTTACGCGCCAGTTAAACAGAGAGAGACACGTATAAGTGCTACGTACCGCATGCTTAAGTGCTAGAAGTAGTTATTTTTTTATTCATTGAATTTGGATGACAATTTAAAGAGGTGCTTGAAGCAACTCTTGGTAAATACATGGGAAATAGTTAATGGTTGCGAAAACTCATTCAATTGGTTTTGAAAGGATGCAACTTCTATAAGATTCATTGAGTGGGGACATATTTTGAAGATACACTAGGGCACCTTTTGGATTTTTATAAAAGAAGACTTGGATCATGCATGGAAAATGACAGATATCATCCTCCATCCACGTCTAATAGTGTTAGCCACCACATACGCTGCTGCCGCCACCCATCTTTACCGTCGTCACCCACCACCACCATCGCCGCCCACCTTTTCTTTTTATTTTGAGTGTATTTTGTTTTGTTAGTGAAGGAAGAGATTCAAAGGAACTTTAAGACATTTGGTGGAGTGGAATTTCATATAGGCTTTTATCTTTATGACTACATTAGGTTTTAATTTAGACTTCTTTTTTGTGTGCATGATTTCTACTTTCAAACTCTAGTGTGGTTGTGTTTTCTCCATGAATTCTGAGTAGTTTCCCTCATCTTTTTCCTTAAAATGATAAGTGATTAAGTATTGTAGGGAAGTTATGTGAAGTATTGGAAGCAGTTGTGATGATTTTAAACCTTTTACTTCATTTACTTGATTTGGCCAATTAAGATGTTAAAAACTTCTGTGAGAATATGTAAGATCTGAGATCTTAGTCAACAAATGGTAAGAATCACATTTGATTTCATGAATGAGAATGTACTTCATGGGGTTGAGTGCAAAAAAAATAGGGAAATAAACCTTGAAGATTGTAGAATTAGAGGACTTTAAAGTGATAGGATGAAGCTCCTAATTTGATTTATAGTTTTAGGTTTTAACATGAGATGTTAATCTCTATTTGGAGAGAGAAGAAGGAACTCTAGAGTGAGAGCTAGTATCTTCCTTACCCAACCCGTCTTCAAGACTTTTTAAACTATAGATTAGCCAATGTTCTTTATAGCATCTCTAATAAGGGTAAAGAATATTATTACATTTTTTTTGCACAACATAATTAGAATACTTCAACAATAGAATTCCTATACTTATTACTGATTCATGAAAAGGAAAAAGATATTTTATTCCTATTGCCTTCATCTTGAAAATTTTTAGTTAAGTTAGTTAGTTGCTTACTATACTTTTAACTACCAAAAATTACTAAAAAGAATTGAACTTTCATTCAAATTTTAGTAACTAGAGTTTAAGTAAGAAAATTTTTCTAAGAAGAATTTTGATTTTCTAATTTCTCCTATTTTATAAAGTGCATAATATATTTTTCCTGTGTGTTAGATATTCAAGGCTTAATAAAAAGTCCTATATTACTTGATAACAATAAATATACTTGCATAGTATGTCATATTTAACATTATAACTGTATTCTTGCTTTCTTTGAAATTAAGAATTTACCAAGCTTTTTCTTGGGATCAAGTTTTTGGCTTTGTTGCAAATTAAGAAATATATATAAGGAAATAAACATATAATCACATACATCACATTAACATCCATAAACATAATCGAGATCAAGCTTTTAGCACTATTGTCGAGGGAAGATTAACTAGAATTGCAAAATTTTTAAAGAGATTTTTGGAAAGCAAACTTTCTATTTTTTTAAAATCTTATTTAAATTTTTAGATTTATTATAGGAATATTGTAGTGTTGTTTTCATATGAAGTTCTTGTTCGTGTGTTTTTATTAAACTTTATGTATTTTTATAGTAATGTATGCATAGTTCGGGTTCTACAGGACTAGTGCCTTACGATTCTAAATTAGAAAGAACTATTAGAAAAAATTAAAAATTAAAATTTACTGAGAAAAACAAAAAATTTCAAGAAATGGCAAATCAAAATAATTGAAATACTAAACAGTTAGAACTTTAAGAGATTATGCAAACCCTACGGTGGATGAACTTCATTATAGTATTCAAAAACTCGTTGTAGTGGCTAATTCATTTGAACTTAAACCCGCTATTATCGACATGGTCTCAAATAATTAGTTTGGAGGAGCACCAACTGAAGATCCAAATTTACATCTTGCTAATTTTCTAAAATTATATGCTACATTTAAATATGATGTTGTATGAGATGTTACTATAAGACTCATACTTTTTCCTTTCTCAATGAGTGATAAGGCTAAGATATGGTTACATTTGTTTACTCCTGGATCTATCAAAAATTGGAGTGATTTAGCATAAAAATTCCATGCTTAATATTTTTCACCACAAAAAAATGTGAAGTTTAGAAATGATATTACATCTTTTTTGTCAGTTTGAAGAGTGTTGACCTCCCTTTTGGTTGAGGTCTAGCTTTCTCCTCTTTAGTAGCCTACGGTCTAGGCATATGATTTTCCTGTTGACTATTCTTAGAGAACTAGAAAAGAACCCTCACCATTAGAAATTTTAAACTCTTTTCTACTTAACTTAGAGTTCCACATGTTGGTCCTAAACTCTAGCACTTAGTAGGTGGGGTCAATATGGGGAAGCTCAAGGGGAGTACCCATAGAACTGCTTAGCCTTAGGGTTGACCCTAAGTGTTGGTCTGGAGCTAGTTCACTCAGTTAAACTTACTTTCACTCACATTCACTCACAACACTAAATCCAAACTTGTTGAATATGATCCCTTGATCTTTTGAGAGACTCATGTAGATGATCCCCTAGATCCGTTAGCCATAAGCTGTCTGGCCAAGACCAGTACATAGAGGATCTGTTGACCTCTTTTTTGGTTGAGGTCTAGTGTTCCTCTTTATTAGCCTAAGGTCTAGCCACAGAACTTCTTGTTGACTATTCCTACAAAACTAGCAAAGGAACCATCACCATTAGAAATTCTAAACTCCATAAAACCACCTAAGCTAACCCATGGACCAAAGGTCCACTGAATTAAGTGATTTAATTCCATATTTGCTTAAGCTTAAGATATTTTTGCCAAAATAAAGCCCAAACTCATTTAATTGCTGTGACAGATTACTCTGAGGTCCCTGAGCCTTCTAGCCACCTCCCCTGGCCTTGTCGGCCGGCCTAGTGGCCAGAAAACACCAAAATTATGAGCCACCCCCATGGAAACAAACCCATTTTAAACCTAGAGGCCACCTCATCAAAATTAAATGTTAGAGCCTCTCTGTCCTCCACTTAAGCATCACTCGTCACCACCCCCTCATTGGTCATGGCAGCAAGCCTTAAGCCATTTTTTTAAAAAGCTCACCTCCATGGCCATGGAGGGAGTCCTGAAAATTTCTCAGAGACACCCCTCCAAAATTCTCCCACATACTCTTTGAGACCTCCTCAACTCAAGCCAACCGCTTTCCCCCACTAATTCTGACAATGAAAGCTCAATTTTGAGCTCAAACTTTTGCCAAAAACCAGGACAGAGCTCACCACACCTCCACAGTCCATCAAACTCAACCTTCACTAGAATGAAAGAAGGAGAAACCCCAACAAACCCCCTTCCATAGAAACCATAACATAGCTCTAGACCAATGTCTGAAATCGAGCTTGGTAAAATTCATACCTAGACCTTTCACCATAGCAAGAGGCTTAATCCCTAACCTCCTTGGACCTCCAAAAACATGTCGAGCACCTCTGATTAAAGCTTCCCTTCTCAGAGTAAAGGTATTGAAATTTTCCTCCTCCCAAGCCTATTTTGATTCTCCATTAGATTAGGCTTAATTTAATTGCATGACTACCATATGGATGTGTTCGTGTCACTTAGACAAGTCCATAGGATCAAACCCCATGAGATTTGGTTGAGTCTAGAGGGAGATCTTAAGGGTTTAGTGTGGACGATTCTCGGGTTAGCCTTTTTGGGGATGATGATAGGGAGGAGTTCGATCGGGTGTTTATCTCATCAACGGACAAGATTAAGTCGGATAACGCTTCGGTTCATAAAGTGTGGGCCGAGTCAGCAACTACGTGGATGGTAGCGTCCAACCAGAGCACGCAACTCGTGTTTTCAGAGCCGCCTAGGATCTAGTCAGTGCCACGCATTTGAATACATAAATAGGGATTTAAATAATTCAGAAAATCCTCCCTAACTTCAAAAATTCATATCTTGGTGTAGAAAAATCAAAAAAATAAAATAAAATAATTCCCTTGCTAAGTGAACAGAGGAAAATAATGTGGAAATAATTTGAAGTCCAATTGATGCATGTTTTAATTCTCCATGCATGTAAACATTTCACAATGACTTAAAATTTTAGCATGTTGCTGCCTTTATCTTAGGGAACATTCACTGATTTTTCCAAATTCAGAGGAGATCTCTGGAGAGAGATCCATATTTTTCAAGTTTATGTCTATTATTTACATAAATTAATCATAATAATTAGCCAGTTGCTTAGAAAATTCTAATAAAATTTTGTAAGGTTTGCTATGACCAGAGAACCCTTTGGAGAATATTTTATAGTTTAAGTCATTAAGAATGCACCTAATTTTAACCAATCCTAAAACACAATGAAAATTAATTTTGGGTAACACAAACATTTAAATGACTTGATTTTTAATCTCCACTAAGATTCAAAGTTCTAAGAACTCCCCATAAAAATTTCAAAACTTTTGGAGCTCATTTAATAACTCAAATTGATTTTTCAAGTTAAATGTCATTTTTGCTACTAAAATGATTTTTAATAATTAAAAAATAACTTTAAAATTTATAAAAATTAGTTTTTGGAGTTTTATGACATTAGAGGAATTTTCTAAAAATAAATTTGAAATAAAAAAATTCCATTTTCAAGCTTATTTTTAATATTTAAATAATTAAAAAATGATAAAAAGCACAAAAAAATCATTAAATTCATGGAAATGTTCTAAATTTTTTTCTAAGCACTTAGGAACAATTAGAATACTTTCCTAATTTTCTATGCGAAGATATTGAGTTTTGAAGCTTAAAATAATTTTTAAAGGCTAAAAATGGATTTTCACTAAAATGATAATTAAAATTCAAAGAAAAATTAGAAAAATGTGAAACTTCTTTTTCTGTATATCTTGGCATTAGAAATATTTAATAAAAATATAAAACTTAATTTTCTACATTTAAAATATTTTATAATTAATAAAAACTTAAGAAATTAAAATATTTCTTAAAATTCAAATATAATTCAATAAATCATGAAATTTGGTACCAATACTTTCCTAGTCAAGGTCAACCTCCAGTAAAAATTTCATAGGATTTGGCTTTTTATTGGTCATGTTATGGAATTTTCTTTCAAAAATCCTATTTTTGTATTAAAATAAATATGTAAATTAAATTAAATTTTGAAAAATCAAATTTTCTCCTCTAATGTCTTAATTGACCCATGAGTGAGGTGGGATGAAAATCCCAAAGTTATTTGGATTAAACTTGATAAATTATGAAGTAATAGAGCCCTAGGTTTAATTCGAGAAAGGGAAATGGGTAACATTTAACCCTAATTAAAATATTTGGATGATTAAAACACAAGGGGACTATTTGGTAGAAACCAATCACACTTTTGTTAATTAAAGGATATATTTGTAATTTCCTTAAATTATTAAAATTTACAAGTCTAGCCAAATAAATGATCCTAGACTTAGGGGTATAATTTTGGGCGTTAATAACTTACTAATCAAATACCCCTATTTGATGTTCAAATGACTTTCAAAAATGAATCATCGTCACTTAAAATTCAATAACCTCCAAAATATATACCAAGACATCCACCAAAACCTTTAGGGCTTAGTAGTGACCTAGCCTAAATCAAATATGATTAAATTAGGATTAGAAAAGTGAACATAATTAAAATTGAACATGTTGAAAACACTAAAATCCCAAATAAAAAATTAGGCTGAGTGTCTTGATAACATTAACTTGCCCTTATTAAGGGTCTTCACCCACATAATTTACAAATTAAATCAGAAATGATAATTACCCTACTCTTGGGCATAATTGAAACATCATTGTTCATTGAGCATTAAAGGTATTTATAGGATGGGTTATTAAGAAACATAATAATTTTAAATAAGCTTAAGATTTTTACCAGGAGGTGAGAGGGAAGCATGGAACTGCTTCTTTCTCTAAACCTGTTGGATACCTTGGAGGTCTACTAAACTTAATATGTTTTGCTTAACAAAAATCATCCTTAATCATATTAATAGGGACCCACCAAGATATTACCTAGGGTTAGGTAGGTTGCCAAAACTTTACTTTCCTGCTTCATATAAAATGACCTGACATGCATTTTGAGTTTCAAGTGGTGGAACGAGAAGACTCGTCAGGTACACTTTTACAGTTTACAATGACGTCTGCCTTGTACTTTCATACTGTACTTTTGATGTTAACACAAATTTGCATGCTAAACAACAATGTCACCCTGCATGAAAACAAAAATTTTTAGGATAGTTACAAAACCAAAACCCAAAGCCAAAACTAAAATAAACCAAGAAAAAAAATCACCTCCACAACATTAGAAATATTAAACAACTCAAATTTACTCACAAAAATCACAAAAAACTACAACTACAACTAAATTAACACGTCTCTATCAGATGATCGGGAATCCCTCGAAGGAGGTAACCTACAGTTGGTAACGAGGCTTCCCATTGTCTAAATGAAACTATGGAACTTAGTATGTTTAGTTTAGTAAATTCATTCAGACCAGGTGAATCCAATAGAAAATAGTGGTGTCTGAATGAGGGAACCGTAGGATCCTAACTGGTGTCACTCTAATCAA
>NEWO01000202.1:71355-121874 GCA_003013225.1 Phalaenopsis aphrodite
TAATTTGGGGGACCTTTGGTCCATGGCTTGATTTAGGTGGTTTCATGGTGTTTGGACTAGTCACTAGGTCTAGCTAATGGTTGTGGTGGACTTAATTTGGTGGCTTTAAGGTGGTTAGGTCACATTTAGTGCATGGGTCCAAGTGGGTGCAAATGACCAAAACTTGGATTTGGGCTAGGTTAGCCATGTCAATTGGCTCAATTGATTGTTTCATTTGGTGTAGATGATCACAAGGAACAACTTTGGTGAAGAATGGAAATGGTTTTGAGCCCAATTGAAAGATCAATTTGAAGAAATTTTGAACTTTAATCAATTTGTTCATGTTGGGCTAGGCTTGGGTCTAGCTTGGGTTAGACTTGGGCTAGGTCCAAATTGATAGTTATAAATGGTCAATAGGGACCTCATGAAGAGTTTTGAATATGAATTGGATGCCAATTTGGAGGTTAAGACAATCAATTGGGTGAAATTTGGGGACTTAGCCAATTTGGGGCTAAATTTGGAAATTTTGGATTTAGGCCAAAATAAAATGGATTTGAAACTTCACCAAAGTAAATTTATGATTTATTTTGATGTATATGAATCTCATAAACATTTTTCAACATTAATTGAGGCCAATTGACTAGGCTATGGATTCAATTGGGTGAGATTAAGTCATACGGTCAAAATTGGGGTTTTGACCCAAATCAAAATTGGGCTCCAATTATGGACCAATTTAGATTGGATTTGGTTTAGTTTTGTCATATCAAAAGTGAATATGAGTTTAGGATTGGAATTGGGGTCAATTAAGATCAAATTGGTGGACATTTGAGATGGATTTGGGGAATTTTGGGTCTTTAAAGGCCAATTTGGGGATTTTGGTTAAAGATGGTCAAATTGGACAAATTGGGTCATGTGGTAGTTGAAAGAAATAAAATTGGGAATATTTGGGATTTATTGGGATTTTCTGGGAATTTTTGGAATTTTGGGATTTTGGCTCAAAGAGGGGTATTTTGGTAATTAGGGGGTGTCATAGAGGTAAAAGGCCAAGATGGGTATTTTGGTAGAGTTGAGGCACCAATCATCACCAATAAGCCATGGACCAAAGAAAACCCCATTTTGGGTCCTCTACATAGTGATCTTAGCCAAACCATAGCCCTAGTGCTAGTAGGTTTAGGGGACCATCTACATGAGTATCCCAAAAGATCAAGGGATCTAGGCTAGAAATTTGAGTTCAGGGTTGTGAGTGATTGTGAGTGTAGATGAATGTAGATGAGTGTCATAGCTCCAGACCAACACCCAAGGTCAACCCCAAGGTTCAACAATCCTAAGGGTGGCTCATCTTGAGTTTCCCCCACAGTGACCCCACCTACTAAATATTTAGAGGTTGAGAGAAATATGTGGAACTCCAAGTTGAGTAAAAAAGAGGGTAGAATTTCTAATGGTGAGGCTTCCAAGTCTAGTTTTCTAGGAATAGTCAACACGAAAAGTCCTATGGCTAGAACCTAGGCTATTAAAGAGGAGAAACTAAACCTTAACCAAAATTGAGGTCAACAACGCTCTATTCCTATCAAAGGAGATGAGAGAGTCTCCAGTTACAGCTTTGCCCGACCCAGAGATTTGCTTAGCAATGTTGGCCAGCACATCCTCATATGAAGTTTGCTTGTTGAATGAATAGCCTGTGGTGACCTTCACCTATGAAGATTTGCTGCTCGGTACCACTGACCACTCTACATCTCCGTTAACATCGACAGATTTGTGCTGTCCAAAGTTTAGTAGATCCTGGAGCATCACTCAACTTGATGAGTCCA
Organism: Phalaenopsis aphrodite; assembly: GCA_003013225.1. NCBI lineage: Eukaryota > Viridiplantae > Streptophyta > Magnoliopsida > Asparagales > Orchidaceae > Phalaenopsis > Phalaenopsis aphrodite. The sequence goes on from NEWO01000202.1 coordinate 73,143, forward strand.
CAAACATTGACCTATTTGTACATCGAAGCTCAAGAGCTTACAACCAATAAAATGATGCTAAGAGGATTCAACCAAAAGGGAGAAAGAGCCCTTGGATCCATCATATTGTTTATGAAGGTTGGAGAACTAGCAACAACAGCCAAATTTCAAAACATCGACGCCGAGACCTCTTTCAATGCTCTATTTGGTCGCATGTGGATTCACAAACATAACATGGTTCCATCGTCTCTACACCAGTACATGAAGTACTAAAAAGAAGGACAAGAACATTGCATCAAAGGAGATCTACAACCGTTTTCCGTTCATGAAGATGCTGCCTACTATGTGCCTCCAAAGAAAACTATCTTCTCTCACAAAATTGCAACAAACAAAAGTAAAGATACAGAAGAAGTACAATGGCAGAGCCATTCAACTCCGCTTCAGCAAGCTTCCACTACTCTCTTACAACAAGTTGGTGGAGGTTCTTTTAGTTCGCGCACTCGAGGTCAAGGCTGGGGACGTGGACGAGCAAGAACCGACTTAATTGTTGAACGGATTAGGCCAACCATCAACATCGGTGATGAAGGTAGTTCCAAAGATGAAATGATGATGAAAAAATAGAGGAAACCTCAATATGAGATATCCTTAGAATATGCAAGGAAAAGCAAATATGAGACGATGTATGATCGGATAAACGACTATGTGAATACTATGACCCTTGGTTCGCTCCTCCCTCAAAAGCTCGAGAGTTTAGAGGACAAGGAAGTTCGTTGTGCTAGTTCAAAGCTGATCAAATTTTACCGTGCTTCTACCTCTACTAATATTAAAAATCATGTAAATTTTGATGAGGATCCTAATGAATTAATGGAACTGTCTTTTGGTTACTTTTCGCCTTACGTACAAAAGTTAATTTAATAAGGACACTTACCAAAATAAATGAAAAAAAATAAGTTACAACTTTTTAAAAAGTTGTGGAGTATTAAAATTTAAACTCCCAACTTAAAAGACGGTCTCGGATTTGGTACAGTCGGACCAGTCAATGATTCAGAATTTTGTATGGTTGTTACTAGTGAATCAAGAGAGGGTTGTCTCGATATAGAGGATGACTCTACTAATCAACTGATAGAGGATGCTCCGCTAGAATTTGAGGAGGAAATTAAATCAACGGTTGATGAGTTGAAAGAAATTAGTAACAACAAACAGTCAGAGGATTCCTTTCTGTTTTACTACATTACCGTAATGTGATATGTACCAGAGATGCTCAGCCTATAATGTGTACTTCACATGAGTTATTTTGGATGTACTTTGATGCATTTCGCATATTGTACTTTTTTAGGCATTGGCCTACACTTTATAAGTAACATTTTGTTTGAACAAATTAATGAACTTTCATTTAGAAATGTGTATTTTTTTCAAATACCTTTTGTGCGATAGATGGAAGCCACGAACCACGCATTGGTTCAGAATTACAACGAACAAACAACAAAGTGACAGACAAAAATTTTTAACGATAATAAAATTTAAACAAAATTAACCGACAAACAAACAAAAAACAACTCTAATAATAAACTAAAATCAAATTTTGAAAGCATATTTTGAAAAATTTAAATGTGGTAAAAAATAAGAAACGAAAATAAATCTGTTGAGTGGATTCTCTCGATTTCAGAGTTTCTTACTCATTGCTCGCTCAGCATGACTATTCTTGTCTACACTAATTATCTTCACATCCCTTTGGAATTTCACATTCTGCACAAAGTCCCACGAAATTCTACATATCTTCCTAAAAAATGTCAGCCTTTTCACATGACACATATCTTTGGGTTTAACACCATCAATTCTCATTTTTGAATCAACTCCTAATTTCTGATTTACTACCATTGAGGTCAGTCCTTACCTTCCAACGCTCTCTTTCGAAATTGATCCTTACCTTTCAATTCTCATTTTCAAATTAGCCCCTAATTTCTGATTCACTACTTTTAAGGTCGTCCCTTACATTTTGACTCTCTCTTTTGAAATTGATTCTTACCTTTCAATCATCATTTTTGAATCAGTCCTTAACTTCTGATTCACTACTTTTGAGGTCTGTCCTTACCTTCCGACGCTCTCTTTTGAGATTGATCCTTACCTTTTAATTCTCATTTTCAAATCAGTCCCTAATTTCTGATTCACTACTTTTATGGTTGGTTCTTACCTTCTGACACTCTCATTTGAGATTGATCACTACCTTTCAAATCTCATTTTTGAATCAGCCCTTAACTTCTGATTCACATTTTTTAGGTCGGTCCCTACCATCCGACGCTCACTTTTGATATTGATCACTACCTTTTAATTCACATTTTCAAATATTTCCTTAACTTTTAATTCGCCTTTTTGAGGTCGGTCCTTACCTTCTAACGCTCTCTTTTGAGATTGATACTTACCTTTCAATTCTCATTTTTGAATCAGTCATTAATTTGTAATTCACCCTTTTTAGGGCGGTCCCTACCTTTCAACACTCTCCTTTGAGATTGATCATTACCTTTCATATCTCATTTTCAAATTAGTCCTTAACTTTTGAGTCACCTTTTTGAGGTCGGTCCCTACCTTCTGACGCTCTCTTTTAGATTGATCACTACCATTCAATTCACATTTTTTAATCAGTCCTTAACTTCTGATTCACCTTTTTGAGTTTGGCCCTTACCTTCCGAAGCTCTCTTTCGAGATTGATCATTAACTTTCAATTCTCATTTTAGAATCAGTCCTTAANCTCTGATTCAGCCTTTTGAGGTTGGTGCATACCTTCCGACGCTCTCTCGTGTGATTGATCCTTAACTTTTAATGCTTATCCTAGGATCAGTCCTTAACTGTTGGTTACTCTCTTTTCATGATTAGTCCTTAACTTTTGACCCTCTTTTAAAATTAATTCCTGAATTTCAAATCTCACTTTGGGGTCAGTACTTACACACTAATTCCCATCTTCTTTAAATTCCTGAAATCTCATAACTCAAAATCCCCTCTCCAATCCCCAGTGAGAGTCCCTACTTCTTGACTTTGATCAAATATTCACATGCTATATTCCTAGTGGAAGCAAATAACACACATAATCCCACACCCCTTCTATGTCTCTTGACTTAGGAGTTTGAATTGGTTTTGTTGATCTCCTTGATCAACGCCAATACGCGTGGTGTGCTTGCCCAGCACACCACCCTTATTGGGGTTCCATTGGTTGACCTCAATTTTGGTTGAAGTATAGTGTTCCTCTTTAGTAGCCTAAGGTCTAGCCATAGGACTTCCTATTGACTATTTCTAGAAAACTAGAAAATGAACCCTCACCATTAGAAATTCTAAACTCCTCTTTACTCAACTTTAAGTTCTACATATTGGTCCTAACCTCTAGCACTTAGTAGGTAGGGTCACTTTGAGGGAGCTCAAGAAGAGTTCCTATAGGATTGTTGAACCTTAGGGTTGGCCTTGGGTGTTGTTTTAGAGCTAAGTCACTCACCAGCAATCACCTCACTCACAACCACTCACAAGCACAAACCAAAATTTCTTGACATTGATCCCTTATTAGTTTTGGGATACTCATGTAGATGGTCTCCTAAACCCACTAACCCTAGGCTAGGATTTAGCTAAGACCAATATATAGAGGACCCAAAATGGGGTTTTCATTGGTCCATGGCTTATTTATGGGGGTTGGCACCCCAATTCTACCAAAATGCCCAACTTAGGCTTTTTCTCCTAAACTCCCCTAAATTACCTAGATACCCTTGGGACCCTAAGTTTGGCCAAAATTCCTAAATTTACCCAAAATACCCAAATTGTTTCAAAAATTATTTCAAACCTTTTGAAAACACCCATATTACCTAAAATCACTAAAAAAATGCCAGATTACCAAGATGCCCCTCCTTAGCCCAAAATCTCAAAATTTCCAAAAAATTTGAAATATTCCCAATTTCACTTTTTTCACCTACCACATGATCCAATTTAGCCATTTTGATCATTTTGACCAAAACCCTAAAATTGCCTTTAAAGCCCCAATATCCTCAAATCCACCTCAAATATCCATCAAATTGGCCCCATTTTCCCCCAATTTAAATCTTAAACTCAAATTCACCTTCCATATGAACAATTTAGATGAAATCTAAGCTCAATTGGCCCATGCTTTGAACCCAATTTTGATCTAAATCAAAACACCCAATTTTGGCCCTATGACTTCGTTCCACCAAGTTGAACCCCATGGCCAACGCCATTGGTCACAATTTGAACCCTAAACTCTTCAAAACATTCCTAAACATCAAACTTGACCTTTAATTGACCTTGGTAAAGCCTCAATTTCATTTAATTTCAACCTAAGTCCAAAAATCTCCAATTTTGGCCCAAATTGGATATGTCTCCAAGGTCCACCAAATTTAATGCCTTAGCCCTAAAATTGGCACCCAATTTATGTTGAAAACTCTTCATGTCATTCCTATTTACCATTTTGAACAATTAATTTTGACTTAGCCCAAGACTAGCCCAATCTAGACCCAAGTCTAGTCCTATATGCTTAAATTGACCAAATTTCAAAAATCCTCCTAATTGACCCCTCCAATTGACCTCAAAATCATTTCAATCCTTCAAAAAAAATCTTCATTAAAATCATCTACACAATGTTGATCAAGCAATTGGGCTTAAGGTTATGGCGAGCCTAGCCCAAAGCCAAGTTTTGTTAATTTGAACCTAGATTAGACCCATGCACTAAAGTTAGCCTAACCACTTCAAAGCCACCAAATTAATAACTCCACAGCCATTAGTCGGACCCTAGTGACCAGTCTAGACTCCATAAAACCATTTAAGCTAAGCCATGGACTAAAGGTACCCTAAATTAAGGAATTTCATTCTATATTTGCTTAAACATAAGATCTTTTTGCCAAAACAAAGCCCAAACCCGTTTATTGTAACAGATTCCATTAAGGTCCCTGAACCCTCTGGCTACCTCCCCTGGTCTGTTCGGCTGGCCTAGTGGTTGGAAAACACCAAAACCATGAGCTACCCCCATGGAATTAAACTCATTTCAAACCTAAAGGCCACCTCATTCAAGTTAAATGTTAGAGCCTCTCTGCGCTCCACCTAAGCATCACTCTTCACCCCCTCATTGGCCATGGCAGCAAACCTTAAGCCATTTTTATAAAAAGCTCACCTCAGTGGCCATGGAAGGAGTGCTAAAACTTTCTCAGAGAGATCACTCCAAATTGCTCCCAGAGACTTTTTGAGGCCTCCTCAGCTCAAGCCAAACACTTTCCCCCACTGATTCCCATTATGGAAGCTTAATTTTGAGCTCAAACTTCTGCCAAAAATAAGGACAGAGCTCACGACACCTTCACAGTCGATCAAACTCAAATTAAATTCACCCACAGCTTCATCACTGTGAAAGACGGAGAAACCCCATCAAATCACCCTTCCACAGAGACCCTAACGTAGCCATAGACCAACACCTAAAATTGAGCTTGGTCAAATTCAAACCTAGAACTTTAACAATAGCAAGAGGCTTAATCCCTAGCCTCCTTGGACCTCCACGAATGTGTCGAGCACCTCTGATTTAAGCTTCCCTTCAGAGAAAAAGTATTGAATTTCTCTTCCTTTTGAGCTTATTTTGATTCTTCATTTGATTAGGCTTAATTTAGTTGCATGATTACCGTATGGATGTGTTCATCTCACTTAGGCGAGTCCATAGAATCAAACCTCATGAGATTTGGTTGAATCTAGAGGGAGATCTTAAGGTCTTAGTGTGGACAGTTCTCGAGTTAGCCTATTTGGGGACGATGATGGGGAGCCATTCGATCGCGCATTTATCTCATCAACAGACGAGATGAAGCCAGACAACACTTCAGTTCATAAAGTGTGGGATGAGTCAATGGATACATGGATGGTTGCGTCCAACCAAAGCACGTCAAGCGTGTTTTCAGAGCTGCCTAAGATCTAGTTAGTGTCGCTCTTTTAAATAGATAAATAGGGATTTAAATAACTCAGAAAATGCTCCCTAACTTTAAAAATTCATATCTTGGTGTAGAAAAATCACAAAAATAAAATAAAATTACCCCCTTGCTAAGTGAACATAGGAAAACAATGTGGAAATAATTTGAAGTCCATTTGATGCATGTTTTATTTTTAATTGATTAAATAATATTTTGAGTCTTTTCATTCTCCATTAATGTAAACATTTCACCATGACTTGAAATTTTAGCATGTTATTGCCCCTGTCTTAGGGAGCATTCCCTAATTTTTCTTAAGTCAGAGAAGATCTCTGAACAGAGATCCATATTTTTCAAGTTTATGTCTATTACTTGCATAAATTAATCATAATAAGTAGCATGTTGCTTAGAAAATTTCAAAAAAAACTTGGAAGATGTACTATGTCCATAACCTTTTGGAAAATATTTCATGGGTTAAGTCATTAAGAATGCACCTAATTTCCACGAACCCTAAAACACAAAAAAAATTAGTTTTGCGTAACATAAAAATCTAAATTATTTGATTTTTAATCTCCACTAAGATTCAAAGATTAGAGAACTCCCCATAAAATTTTCAAAATATTTGGAGCTCATTTAATAACTCAAATTGATTTTTCAAGTTAAATGACATTTTTGGTAATAAAATGATTTTTAATAATTGAAGTATAGCCCAAAGAATTATAAAAATCAGTTTTAAAATTTCTTTGTGATCAGAAGAATTTTTCAAAAATAAATTTAAAATTAAAATAAAAATTCCATTTTCAAGCCTATTTTTAACATTTAAATAATTAAAAAATGATAAAAATCACAACAATAATAAAATTCATGGAAATATTTTAAATTATTTTCTAAGCACTTAGAAACAATTGGAAAACTTTTCCTAGCTTTCTAAGTGAAGATATTCAATTTTTTAGCATAAAATAATTTTTAAAGGCTAAAAATGGATTTTCACTAAAATGATTCTAAAAATTCAAAGAAAAATTAAAAAAAATGTGAAATTTGTTCTTTGTGTCCCTTAACATCAACGAGATTTAATAAAAATATAAAACTTAATATTTCACATTTAAAATATTTTCTAATTAATAAATACTCCAAAAATTAAATTAATTCTTAAAATTCAAATATAATTAAATAAATCATGAAATTTGGTCCCAATGCCTATCTAGTCAAAGTCTACTTCTAGGAAAAATTTTAAGGGTTTAGACATTACGTTGGTCATGTTATGAAATTTTCTTTGAAAAATCCTATTTTTGCATTAAAATAAACATGTAAATTAAATTAAATTTTGGAAAATTAGATTTTCTCCTCTGATGTCTTATATAACCCATGAGTGAGGTGGGATGAAAATTCCAAAGTCATTTGGATTAAATTTGATAAATTATGAAGTAATAGAGCATTCGGGGCAAAATGTAATTTTGGAAATTAAGCCATAATTAACATTTTGGTTTAATTCCAGAAAGGGAAATGGGTAACCTTTGATCCTAATTATCATATTTAGATAATTGAAAGACAAGGGGATTAATTGATAGAAACCATTTTCACTTTTTTTAATTAAAGGATAAATTTGTAATTTCCTTAAATTATTAAAATTTGGAAGTCTTGTCAAATAAATGATCCTAAACTTAGGGGTATAGTTTTGGGTGTTAATAACTCACTAATAAAATACTCCTATTTGATGTTCAAATGAATTTTAAAAATGAATCATCATCACTTAAAATTCAATCACTTCCAAAATATATACTAAGACATCCATCAAAACCTTAAGGGCTTAGTAGTGACCTAGGCTAAATCTAATATGATTAAATTAAGATTAGAAAAGTGAACATAATTAAAATTGAACATCTTTAAAATACTACAAGCCTAAATTAAAAAGTTGGCTGGGTGCCTTGATAACATTAACTTGCCCCTTTTAAGGGTCTTCACCCACATAATTTACAAATTAAATCAGAAATGATAATTACCCTACTCATAGGGATAATTGAAACATCATTTTTTGTTGAGCATTAAAGGTATTTATAATATAGGTTATTAAGAAACATAATAATTTTAAATAAGCTCGATACTTTTCACCAGGTGGTGAGAGGGAAGCATGGACCTGCTTCTTTCTGTAGACCTGTTGGATACCTTGTAGGTCTCCTAAACTTAATATGTTTTGCTTAACAAAAATCATCCTTAATCAAATTAATAGATACCCACCAAGATATCACCTAGGCTTAGGTAGGTTGCCAAAGCTTTACTTTCCTGCTTCATATGAAATGCCTTGACATGCATTTTGAGTTTCAGGTGGTGGAACGTGAAGACTCGCCAGGTACGTTTTTACTGTTTACAGCGTCGTCTGTCTTGTACTTTCATACTGTACTTTAGATGTTAACACAAACTTGCATGAAAAATAAAATTGTCAAGATAACCAAAAAACGAAAACCCAAAACCAAAACTAAAATCAACCAAGATAAAAAATCACCTCCACAATATTCAAAATATAAAACAACTCAAATTTTAATCACAAACATAACAAAAACTACAACTACAACTAAATTAAGACTGCTCTATCAGATGAACAAAAATCCCATGGAGGAGGTAACTTACGGCTGCTAAAGAGGATTCTCATGTTCTAATTGAAATTATGGAACTCATTAAGTTAAGTTTAGTAAATTTTTTTGAACCAAGTGAATCCAATAAAAAATAGTGGTGTTAGAATGAGGGAACAGTAGGATCCTAATCGGTGTAGCTCTAATCAATTTTAACATCCCCCATAACATTTAAAGAACTTCAACCATAAGGCCATCTGATTTAACATCATAGTCTGACACTCTAGAAAACTTAAACCCGTCACGGTAAGGAGCTTGAAGCTAGCACGGTGAGCAACATGACCATCTTCAACAGCAGAATATGTCTACACCAGCTAAACCATTCCTTCCTTAGAATTAAATAACAAGCCATAGGATTTCGAGGTTGTCTCCCTAGTGCAACATAAATTCTCAAACCATCTTTAGGTTTTTGTACAACAATGTTGAATAATATAAGCCCTAACTCATTTTAGGACTCTGAGGTTGTCATCCGTCAGGACCTAAATCCTCACATCTTTCTGACTATTTGTGTGATGGTTCCACACGAATGTAAACCCTAATTAAATAAAACTTGCAGGATGGAACACTTAAATATTTCTCCTTAAAACTGAACCCAAATAATAGGATAGACCGGTTAGTCGTTGAGGTTCTCCTTTGGATATATGACATCCTCTAGTTCTTCCTCCTTTGGTTCCAAGAAAATAAAATGCTCTAAATTTGAGTCAATCCCATTTCGCACCTCTCTGTCCGATCTCGTTGAAAAGTCCTACTCTGTTAAAATCCTTGAAGACAATATTTCTTGATTTTTATTGAGAGTTTTCTTAGGTGATATCAGTCATTTAAGATGTAATTAACTATAGAGGCTTGCCCTTATAGGAAGCTTCTCCAAACCCAGCTTAATATAAACCCTGTTTAATTCTTCAAATTAAATAAGGGAAATTGTCGGCAAATAAAATGGTTTCGCAGAACAACAAACATCATACATTTCTTAGTTTATTTGATCGAGCCTCACCCTCAAGTCTAGTGTTTATCCTTCGAGATAGATACATGGTTTTGGGTATAGCGCTCTTTAATTTAAACTTTGAAAAATAAGGAGTTAGTTTTATTTCATATTTCTCTAAACTTAAATTTATACGTAAATTAAAATGTCCTTCCAAAGGAGAAGACGAATTTCGATTCCGGTGACCGACAGCTTCTTACGGGCAACTCATCAACCAAAATAGTGCTGACATGACCCAAATAGAGATTCTATTGGTCCATGGGTCAAATAGGGTGGTTGGCACCCCACTTTCACCAATATACCAAACTTACCTTTTTGCCCCCAAATCTACTCAATTTACCAAAATACCTCCAAAGCCCAAATTTGACCAAAATTACCAAAATACCACCAAATTTGCCAAAATTACAAAATACCCATGGTGGCCCAAACTTTTCTAAGACTCACAGAATAATCTCAAATGCCCTAAAACCAATTTGGACCCAATTTGATCAATTGAACCCAATTTGATCATTTGACCAACTTTGACCAAAAGCCCCAAATTGCCCTTAAAGGCCCAATTACCTCAAATCACCATAAATGTCCATCAATTTGACCACAATTTCCCCCAATTTCAATTCTAAAATCAAATTTATCATGATCAAACTCAATTCAAATGAAATCTAAGTCCAATTGACCAACAGCTGAGTCCATTTTCAACCCAAATCAAAAGGTCTCAATTTGGCCTAAAACCACACTCAATTTAACCCCCAAATGTTTTCAATTGCCCCAATTATGCATCAAAAACTCCTTGAAACATTTACACACATCAAACTAAACCCTCAATTGACCTTGTTCAAGCTTCAATTTCACTCAATTTCAACCCAAATCCAAAATTTCCAAATTTGCCACAATTTAGTCATGTGCCCAAATTTTACCAAATTGAATGCCTAGCCCCAATATTAGCACCCAATAAATGTTGAGAACTCTTCATGACATTCTCCTATATCATTTTGAACTCTCGAGTTCAACTAACCCAACTCTAGACGAACCTAAACCCAAGTCTACCCAAAATCCCCAAATTGATTACATGCCCAAAATCCCTCAAATTGGACCTTCAAATCAATTCAAAATCACTTGAAATCTTTTATAAACCCCTCATGGCAATCATCCACACAAAATTCATAAATAAATTGGGCTCAATGTCATGCTTAGCCTAACCAAAACCCAACTTCAAGACATTATAACCCAAATTAAGCCCACACACCAAAATTGGCTAAGCCATGCCAAACTGACTAAATTAATGACACCACAGCCACCAAATTGATCCTAGTGACTAGGCTAGGCCCACATAGCCCACCATATGGAAGCCATGGACCAATGGTCCCTGGATTTAGGGTATTTTATCCTTTTTTAGGGCTAAACCAAGAAATCCTTTCTATCATACCAATCCTTTAGGGGTTAATCATAATTAAACCTTCCCCTGACCCACCTGGTTGCCTGACCACCTCCCCTGCTCTAGACATCCACCATAGTAGCCAAAAATTACTGGAATCGATAGCCACATGCCCCCATCAAAATCTAAACTCACCCATCACAGCTGGTCAATTTGAATTGGCTTTGTCACCTTTAAACCCTCCACATAAGCATTGTTTTGCACCCACTAATTGGCCCTGACAACGACCCTAAACCATTTTCTTTAAACCCCTCTCCCATGGCAAAAACATAGAGCAAGCCAATTACCCAGGGGAGACTCTGCCCAATTGCTTCCAAACACTCTCCAAGAACTTCTAATCTCAAGCCCACCATTTTCCCCCTCTGGATTCCTCTATGAGAGCTAAATTTTGAGTTCAAAATTCAGGAAAAACAACGACAGATTTCTCCACACCTCCACAGTCTACCAAAGTTCAATGAACTGTGCCCACACCATCACTAGAGTGAGAGGATTTAATTCCTCACAAAAGCCCCATCCTAAACAACCTCTAACCTTGATCTAGACCACCACCTGAAATTGACTTTGATTGAAATCATATCTAAACAATTCACTAGGGCCTAGGACTTCATCTAGAGGTTTGTTGAATCCATTCAAAATCGCCACAACCATCTGATTGAGGCCTCCCCTCTCAGACAAAAGTATTGAACTTCAACCATAAACCAAGCTTATTTTGATTATTCATATGTAATGGCTTGATTTCATGCTTGATTAACCATATGGATAGATGCGTCTTGAGTAGATGAAGGTTTAGAAACAAACCCCATGTGATTTGGTTGAGTCTATTCAAAAATATTAAGGTTTTAGTGTGAACGGTTCTCGAGTTTAGACATTTGGGGATGATGAAGGAGAGCCATCTGATCGTGCATTTATCCAATGAACGGAGGTGATCAAGTCAGATAAACTTTGGGAATGAAAAGGCGGGCCGTGTGTCAGCTGAGGTGGCTGATAGCATCAAATGGCGGAGCGCCACATGTAAAGTTCAAAGCGGACGAGAATGGCATGGCGCAGACTGATTTAAATAGAAAAATATGAGTTTTTTAAATTTATTTAAATATCTAAATTTCAATAATCTATATCTTTCTCTAAAAAAATAAAATAAAAATACCCTCTTGCTTGGTGAACAGAGAACAATAAGGCGAATGAAAAATAAAAAATATTTGTTGACTCTTTGATTTTTAATGAATTAAATACTTTCTGGAATATTTTAATTCATTATGATCAAACATTGCTCACCATGGGTTGAAACTTTTAAGGTTCATTTCAAATGACAGAGGGGATGTTCTCAGATTTTACCAAGTTCAGAGGGCATCTCTATGATTCTAACCATATTTTTCAAGCTAAGATGGCTATTTTGACTTATTTTAATTACATAAATGAAAATACTACTTGGAAAATTATAGGAATAATTTAAGTAGGTTTTCTGTGGTTAAAGAAGCTTAGGAAAGATATCATGATGATTTGAATTATTCTATACATTTCTATAGTTAATTAAATATATACATCTTGCTTTAATTTATATAAATTAAATACTAATAAAAATTGACAAAATCAATTCCACATTGTGTATAAAAATCATTTTTACCCACTATAAAAATTTAAAAATTATTTGACTATGTTTGAGCACTAAAGCTAATTTTCAAAAAACCACGTATTATTGTACAAATTAAAATTATATTAATTTAAATACACTTGAGAAAATTATTAAAAGTTTTTTTGTGAGTTCCTTGTGATCCGGGACACTTAGGAAAAATAAAATTTATTTTTGAGAAAATACTTGATTTTTTAGCTTTATTTTGAATTTAAAATAAATAAAAATAATTAATAATCCCACAAATACCAAAATATTTCAAAATTTACCTAATTGTTCCCTGATCACTTAAAACTCCGTAGGATATTTTTCTTAATTTTTCTAAGTTAAAAACAAATTTCTAAAAGTTTAAAAATAAATTTTTCTTATTTTCCCATTAAAATAATTATAATAAATAAATTAAGAATCTTAAAAATACAAAATTTGTTTCTCTAAATTCTCTGAACTCAGAGAGGAAATATAAATATAAATTTTGGAATTAAAACATTATTTTAAATTTAATTATATTATTAAAATTGATAAATAATTAAATAATAATGATAGAGATTTAATTCAAAAAATTGTGGGATTTTGTTTAAGTGTTTCTCTTACCTAAGGGAACCTCTAATAATTTTCTTATTAATAAAAACATTATTTTGGATAGTTAAGTAAATCAATTTCGAAAATACTAATTTTTAAGTTTAAATAATTTTTTAAATTAAATTAAATTTTGCCCACATTTTCCTCTATGATGTTTTAATTGACCGCATGGATAAGACACTCTAAGAAAACCTCAAAGTCATTTGAATTTTGATTAATCAGTTATGAGGTGAAGAGCCCCAAAGGAAATGAGGTAACTTTATAATTTGGTGTCTTAATCAAAATTTAGGATATCCACAAAATTGAAACCAAACCCAAACTAACAATTAAAGAAGTTAAATTTTACCGCGACAACAGTCAAAATATATGACAACTCAAAACTTAATCACAAACAAAACAAAACAAAAATTGCAACTACATTAAACCATCTCTATCAGATAATCGGGAATCCCCTGGAAGAAGTAACCTACGGTTGCTAACAAGATTTCTCATGATCTAAATGAAAGTATGGAGCTCATTAAATTAAGTTTATTAAATTCATTTGGACTAAATGAATCCAAAGAAAAATAGTTGTACCGGAACAAGCGAACCGTAGAATCCTAACCGGTGTTGCTCTAATAAACTTTAACATCCCCCATATTATTTAAATAAACATAACCTTAGGAAACACTTGATTTGACATCAAGACTTGACACATTAGAAAACTTAAACTAATTAGGACGAGGTGCTTGGAGCTAGCATTGTGGGCAGCAGGACTATCTTCAACAGCAAAACATGTCTACACCAGCTAAAAAATTCTTTAGAATTAAATAATAAGCCATAGGACTAAGAGGTTATCTGCCTAATGTGACTTAAATCCTCCACTTTCCTTTAAGCATTTTTGTGGCTATGCTATACGATATAGCCCTAACATCTTTTAAGATTCTGAGATTGTCGTTCGTCACAACCTAAATCCTCACATCTTCTAGGCTATTTGTTTGATTGTTCACATGAATGAAAGCCCTAAATAATAAAATTGACAGGATGAAACATTCAAACATTTCTCCTCCAAATTGAAGCAAAACCATTGGGTAGACTGAGAAGTCGCCGAGGTCCTCCTAAGGATCTGTGACATGTTCTAATCTCTCTTTCTTTAGATTCCATAATATGTTCCAAATTTGGTTCATTCTCCTTTCACACCTCTTTGTCTAATTTTGTTTAAAAGTCATGTTCCTATCAACTCTTTGAAGATAATATCCCCTGATTTTTATCAAGAGTTTTCTTAGATGACTTCGGTTTTCTAAGATGTAATTAACGAAAGAGGTTTGCCCTTATAGGAAAATTTTCTGAACCCAGCTTAATATAAACCCTATTTAATTTTTCATATTAAAAATGGGAACTTGTCGGCTTAAAATAAAAATGGTTTCGTAGACCAAACATATATCATATATTTCTTAATTTATTTGATTGAGCCTCAACGTCAAGCTATGTGTCAATCTTTTGAGATGGATACATAGCTTAAGGTGTGGCTCTATTACATTGAAACTATGAAAGATATGAGATTAGTTTGATTTTATATTTTTCTAAGAACTATATATATATAAATTAAATGTCCCTCCGAAGCAGGCGACGGGATTCTAATTCTGGTGACCAACAGCTTCGACAAGACGACCCTCATAAAATTGTGCCAACAAAGGGGAACCTATTTATGAAGCAAGGGAACCATTTAAGGAACTACTGAGAAAGTGTCCACACCATGCTATGCCAGATAGGTTAATAATTCAAACTTTTTATAGTGGATTAGCCGGATCTCATAGATCTATTATCGATGTCGATGCTAATGGTTCATTGATGTTAAAATCATTGAATGACGCTTATGCTTTTAACTAAAGAGATGACTACTAATAATTTTTAATGGCCTTATGAAAGGGTAAATCCTAAGAAAGTAGCCAATACTCATGAATCTAATGCTCTTACAATGTTAGTAAATCAAGTTGCTGCAATTTCGAGGAAGTTAGATCAATTTGCAAAGAATTTTTCTCAACCAATTGCAATGGTTGAAGAGAATTCATTAGTTCAAATGGTAGATTCTCAAGAATCATTAGAAAACTTTAAATTTCATAAATGATAAGCGAAAAAACCCATATTCAAACTATTATATCCAATGTTGGAAGAACCATCCACTCTTTAAATAGAATAATACTTTGGGTGGTAATAATTAGCAACGGGGGAACATTCAAGTAAACCCATTGGGAAACTAGAAAAACCAATGAAATATTAATTATAGACCTACTTATTCTCTGTGTTTTAATAATAATCCACAATTTAAGGAGAAAAAATTATCTATAGAAGAATTGGTGTTACAGATGGGAAATTAGTTACAAAGTCAAGGAGTTACAATTAGAAATATTGAGAATTAATTGGGAAAAATAGCAAAGTCATTAAGAAATAAGTCCCAAGGAACACTTTCTAGTAATACTGAAGTAAACCCAGAAGTCCAGAATAAAGAGCAAATAAAAGCTATTCAACTTAGAAGTGGAAGAAAAATGGAAGGCAGGATTCCAAAAGAGACTGAAGTATGGAAAGAAATTAAAGAGCCTGAAGAGGACACTTATAAAGGTTTAGAGCGACCTATTTCTCCACTTACAGTTGACTTGGAAAAACCACCACCGCCTTTTTCATTAGAGGCTCCGTCAACAAAAGTTGGATAAATAATTTTCAAATTTTATGAAAATTTTTAAGAAGCTTGTAATTAATATTCCATTTGCTGAAGCCTTAGAATAAATGTCAAGTTATGTTAAGTTTATGAAGTACATTCTTAACAGAAAAAGGAAGTTTAGAGATAATGAGATTGTTGCACTTAGTGAAGAGTGCAGTGTTATAATTTGAAAAAGGCTTCCTAAAAAGCATAAAAATCCTGGTAGCTTCAAAATTCTATGTGCAATAGGAGACAAATTTTATGAGAAAGCTTTATGTGATTTAGGTGCAAGCATTAACCTTATGCCATTATCAATATTTAAAATATTTGGATTAGTAGAAATATTCCATACTCATGTAGCTCTGCAGTTAGCAGACCGCTAAAAAACATATCCTAAAGGAGTTATAGAAGATGTTTTAGTGAAAGTGGATCAATTTATCTTTCCTATTGATTTCATTGTGCTAAATATGGATTAAGATAAGGAGATATCTATCATTTTGGGGAGACCTTTCCAAGATACAAAAAGAGCAATGATAGATGAGCAGAAAGAGGAATTAACTACGTGCATAAATGATCAGACAATTATATTTAATATTTCAAAAGTAACGAAATATCCTACAAAAGATAAAGATGATGAATGCCATATAATGGATGTGATTAGATGTGTAATTTAATGTCATTTCAAAATAAATTATGAAGAAAAATCTGAACTGAAAGAGTTGGAACACGAGCAAGAAGAGGGAACACGAGTAATGTGAAGATTTTTATAAGGAAGATTCAAATTATGTTCGAGAAAGTTTTGAAGTTTCGGGCATGACAAAAAAAGATACATTTTTTTGTTCATCAATTGAAAAACCTTTTGAGCTTGAGTTTAAGTTACTTCCTGAATTTTTTGAAGTATGCCTTTTTAGGTGATTCCTTAACATTACCAGTTATAATTTCCTCAAAATTAACTACAAAAGAAGAAATGAGTTTAATGAAAACTTTAAAGCGTTACAAGAATGCCTTTTGTATCATTAACTATTAATATAAAAGGAATCAATCCTTTAATTTATATGCATAGAATTCATATGGAAGAGAAATGCAAACTCAGGGCTGATCGTCAAAGGAGAATAAACCATGTTATGAAAGAAGTTGTTAAGAAAGAGATTTTAAAGTGATCAAATATTGGAATTATCTACCCCATTTTAGATAGTGCATGAGTTAGTCTGATTCACTGTGTTCCTAAGAAAGGAAGAGTGGCTGTGACTATGAATGAACATAATGAGTTAATAACTACAAGACAATTCGCAGAATGACGAATATGCATTGATTATATAAAATTAAATCTCACCACTAAGAAACATCATTTTCCACTACCCTTTTTAGATCAAATGCTGGATAGACTAGCCAGACAAAAAAACTTTTATTTTATGGATGGATATTTTGGTTATCACTAAATACAAATAGCTCCTAAGGATAAAGAGAAAACAACTTTTATTTGTTGTTATGACACATTTTCTTTTAGAATAATGTCATTTGGTTTATGTAATGCCCCTACTACATTTCAAAGATGTATGATGGAGAATTGTAGTTTTCATGAATGATTTTTCAGTATTTAAAACTTCATTTGAATCTTGTTTGGAACATTTATCAAAAGTTCATAAGTACTGTAAAGAAACAAATTTAGTCCTTAATTGAGAATAATGTTAATTTATGATAGCAGGTGGAATTGTTTTGGAACTCTAAATTTTAGAAAATAGTATGGAGTTAGACCCTGTAAAAATTCAAGTGATCGCTAATTTACCTTACCCAACAAGTGTGAAGGAGATTAAGAGTTGTATACGACATGCTAGATTCTACAAGTGATATATTAAAGACTTTTCAAAAATTGTTAATCCTCTATGTCATTTACTTGAAAAATTTTTAATTTTTAAATTTTATCAGGAGTGCCTAAAAGCATTTGAATTATTAAAAGAAAAATTAGTCACTGCACTAATTATAGTTTCATTAAATTAGAAAAAAACCTTTACAAATGATGTGTGATGCAAATGATTATGCTTTTGAAGCTGTTTTAGGACAAAAGAATGAAACGATTTTCAAAGCCTTTTGAAATTGATACTACTTATCATCCTTAAACAAGAAGTTTGGTTGAATTATACAATAATGAAATTAAAAGAATATTGGAGAAATTTGTTAATTCAAACAAAATGTAATGGTCAGTCAAACTTGACTATGCTTTGTGGTCTTATAGGATTGCATGCACAACTTCAATAAGAATATCCCCATATAGGCTAATATTTGGGAAAGCTTGTCATTTACCAGTTGAACTTGACCATAAAGCATATTGGGCTATTATAGTTTCAACTACAATTTAAAGGATGTTGGATAGAAAAGAATATTGTAATTAAATGAGCTTGAAGAGATAAGGAATGAATCTTATGAAAGTGCTAATATTTATAAGAAAAGGTGAAGATGTGGCATGATCGGAGGATTCTCACTAAAAATTTTAGGCCAGGGCAACAAATTTTGCAATATAATGCAAGGTTAATATTCCTTACAAATAAACTTATGTCCAGGTGGATGGGCTCATTTGATGTGATAAAAGTTTATCCCTATGGAGCTGTGGATATCAAAGATTCTCAAACTGATAAAATATTCAGAGTGAATGGTCACAGGCTGAAACCCTACTTTTTAGGGGATCAACTTAAATTGAATGATCTTATGTTGTTGGGTCAACCAGAATAAGCATTGGTTACATCAGGCTGACGACGTTAAATGAAGCTCTTTATGGGAGGCAACCCATAGGTATCTGGGCGTTTGATTAGAATGTTATGTTGTTATGTTTGATTTAGAAAATCACGGTTGTATTTTCAATTTATAATGATTTAGTGATGATTCTAAGACCTTAAAAAGATGACTTAGACATGTTAGAATGGGTTTTGGGACGTTAAGTTGATCTGTGCTAAATTAAGCACAATCAATATCCGGTGCTGAAGCGCAATAGTTAAAAACAAGTGTGAATATCGGTTTCCAGAAGTTTTAATAGAGATTTGGTTAGATTTATCGTGGGATAGTAGTTCTAGAATGTGCCTAGGAATTATAGGAGAGGTTTAGAGCCTATAAATAGAAGGGTATGAGGAGAAGTCTTACCACACATGCATTTTAACCCTAAATTTTAAGTGAAAAGAGAAATTTTGAAAGATGACATCTTGGGAGAGTGATTTTAAGAAAAAGGAGGAAGCAATGAGGAAAAAAATCGTTAGTCAGAGTGCACAAGAGCTATACAATGGTTTCTTTTCCGTTAGTATAGAAGGAATAGCGAAGAAAATCTCTAAAATTGAGGCTGACAGGGCTTCAATTGAAGCGAAAGTGATGGAAGTTAACGCACATTTGGATAATATGGGATGACAATCTAAGATAAAGTTTAGCCATGCTAGTTTTATAGAAGAGGCAGCCAAGGCTATGTATTTAAAAAAAAGGGATTGAAGAAAATTCAACCAGAGTTATTCTATCAGATTTACATTCTGAATGTTGAAGGAGATAGTATTGATAGGACAGGATTTGTTCCATCGGATAGAGAGTGGAAAAAATTTATTTTTTTAGTGTTTGAGTGTTTACTGTTTGTTTGTTAATGTTAAGTCTGTTTAGTGTATTTTTAATCTTATGATTGTTTAATGTTTGAATCAGGAACTATCTCATCCATGACTCTTTGGATTGAGAATCTATGTATTGAAGATGTTTGTAATTATTTGTGAATTAATATAAGTATTTATCTGTGTGAAATTTCATATTATTTTCTGTTGAATTGAATTAGTTAAAATTGGTAACACTTGAGAAAGAGGAAAGTTAAAAGGGAAGAATATAGTTATTAAGGATATGTGAGACTAGGTAGGGTTGGTTGACTTAGGCTAGAAGTGCATTTTACTTAAACCAAAAAAAATCAAAATTTGTGCATTGGTGCCTAAGTGCCAAGATCTGCGCTTAAGCACTGCCTTAACTGAGAAACGGGCATATAAGAAGCAAACCATTCACGTTAAAGCATCGATTCATGTAATTTGGTTCACAAACAATTTAAAGTGACTATTAGGTGTGAAAAACACCATTTTTGCGCTTGACTTCATTTCCTTCCTATAGAATTCATGATTTAGAGATTACAACATCCCCTAATTTGAAGATTTCTTGGTTATTTGAAGAAACTTTTGTTAGATTTGATCTTCTCTAGGTAAGAGCTTCACTTCTATGTAAAACTTTTTTATTTTCACCATGTATTTTGAGAACATTATGGATCTACTCGAAAATCACTATTCATGGTAAAAATTTGAGAAAAATAAATAGAAAATACATAGATTTTGTAGTTTAAGCTTTTAAGAGTTCAGTTTAATGCTTTAGAGTTGAATTTGGAATTTATTGTGAATTTTGTATGATTTTTAGAAATGGCCCCAAGGATGAAGAGGAGCAAAGGAAAAGTCAGATTTGATTCAAGCAAGTTTGTTAGTGCGAGAGCTCGGGATTAATATAGTGATGCACTGCAATTGAGGAAATTGATACCTGAGCGTTGTTTCAAGAGTCTGGGAGGAGCTGTTGAGGAATTGATTGTTTACCGCCAGTGGGAGCAGTTTTGTTATTTTTCTATTAGGACAGTTATTTCTAATGTTTGAGAGTTCTATGCAAATCTCCCCGAGGGTGAAGAAGAACTCATGGTTAGAGGAAAGATAGTGTCTTTCTCATCTAAGGTAATAAATCAATTTTATCACTTGCCCTCTAGAACGTTATGCTTTTATTCAAATTATAGTCCTAACGAGGAGGAGTTAGACGAGACTATTTCATTTTTGACTGGTGAAAGGAGATTATGGAAGATTATTAATGAAAAGAAGAGTCAACTTCCCTACTTTGAAGTTGGATGCCACATCAAAAGCATGACACTACTTTATTTTTGCTTGTCTGTTGCCTACAAATCATCTTAGTGAAGTGGTCAGAGGTCGAGAAACCTTGAACAATTGTATTCAGTAGTTCAAGCCCATCAACATTGGAGCTTTGATTTATGATGTTATTACCAGTTCTGTCATCGCTGCTACTATTGTAGGTTTGGGATTCACATCCTTGATCTTTTCATTATGCAAGCACTCTGGAGTTAGATTCAATTGCTGGGAGGAGATATTGCAGCTACTCAAGCCCATTACTAGTGTCAATGTGAAGTATTATTTACATTATTCAATTTTTGGTTGGAGTGGAGGATTTTATAGCAATTTAGATGCTTCTACATCTCGAGCTTCTACTTCATGTGTTTTTACCTCATAGGGTCAGACTTGTAGATTTGA
Source organism: Phalaenopsis aphrodite (assembly GCA_003013225.1). Classification (NCBI taxonomy): domain Eukaryota; kingdom Viridiplantae; phylum Streptophyta; class Magnoliopsida; order Asparagales; family Orchidaceae; genus Phalaenopsis; species Phalaenopsis aphrodite. The sequence goes on from NEWO01000202.1 coordinate 94,273, forward strand.
TTCTCAATCACAATTATTGTAGAGGATATTGGACAATTTCAACTATACAGTGATAAGGTATTAAATTTAGAAAATTTCGCAAAACATATAAAGGACATATGAGAAGACATAATGATTATGAGGAAAAATTCCACTCATATATGGAAAAACTCATGAGAGGTGACCAGAGTATAGTTTTGCCTCAACATCCAAAATATCTATCATATGAGCCTATAGTTGTTTGGCATAATGATGAGAGTGATGCTGAGGTGGAAGAGGATGATTAGACTGGTTTTATAGTTTAGTTTAGTTTTTTATGTGTTATTGTGAACTTTTTGTGGTAGAGTTATATTGTACATATTGTTTTGTCTGTTTCTTTGAGGCTGATAGTTTAGTTTGTGTTTTATATTGTTGGACACTGTTGTGATGTATTTATGTTTTTATGAGTGTTTATGTTTTATCTTTGTGGTACCAATTGTTTTAACTGTGTTGTTTACTATTTTTAGTTAGTTTGTGTTGAACTTAATTCTGAATCCTAGAAAGGTTTAGAATATTGCTCATTTTCACTTGAAAACTTCATGTTTAAACTTTTCAAATTTTTACCATATATTTTCTTTATGTTGCAGTTGTGAATTTTTTTATTATGTTTATTTGCTTTTATATTATCCTCGACTGCATAAAAGTTTAATAAATCTCTATATGTAAAGTAAAATAAAATTTGATGAATAGAAGTTTAATGAATCTCTATATGTTAAGTAAATTAAAATAGTTTGGGGGAGGGGGAACGAAAAATTTTTATAAAAACTTGAAATTTATTTGTTCTTTAATATACTTCAAATAAATATGATTTTAGTTTGAAGAAAAATGATCATGTATATGAAGTTATATTAGGGAAATAAAATTTTGAATATGGAAATGAGTAAGAGAATTTAGTTAAAACCTATACCAATGAAAAAAAACTTAAAGTTAAAAACTTATAGTGTGGAAATGATAAATATTATGTAACTATCATTAGTAGGAGAAATTATATTTTTGAAAAATGTAGAAGAATTATACTTTTATTTTCAATACTTAAATTTCTTTTTTTGAATTTAATTTTCAAAACTATTATTCTTTTGTAAATAAAGGAAATAAATCAACTCTTTACTTTAGGAAAAGAAGAGTGAAATTTAAAATCATTAAGGGTCTATCCAGACATAGTAATCCTTGCCTAAAAAAGAAAAGAAAAAATAAAATGTTAAAAACGGAGGAGAAGCTTGAGGATTAGTGCTGAATAGAAAATTTGTTCCACATATGGTCTTTTTAATGTGTAAGACTTGAGAAACTCTTAAGCTTAAGGATATAATATAGTAAATAAAATTATGCTAAACAAAAATTTGTAAGTAGAGAAGATAGAATGCCTAAACTCTATATTTGGAGAATTTACAATATTTTTGAACTAGATAGAAACTCTTAATTTCATACTTCTTTACATCAAAAATTTATAAAGTCCATGTTGGTCTCATTCACTAATTTGTTTTCTACATTGGACTACTATATTTCTACATCAAAATTTTATAATATCATAAAGAAACTTATATGCATAATCTACTTATTTAGTTTTTTAAGGAATGGAGTGTCACTTGAAGACAAGAAACATTTTAAGTTTGGGGGATTTTGATACACCTAAAATATATAGTCTTTATGTACACATTTTTATACCTATTTTTGAGATATTGCACTTTATTGAAAGGTATTTGTGTGTTTTTCTTTCAGGTAATATCAATTGCATGAAAAATGGTAAAAGGAGTGACAAAAGATCAAATTTTGAGCAAAAATGAACAAGGTGCAAAATTGAACTGCGGCGCCTAAGCGCCTAGGACTGGCGCTTACAACCAAGTTAAACAAAGAAAGTCACGCTTGAGCACCAGGCACCCCATGCTTATATGTCAGAGGTAGTTATTTTATGATTCATTGAATTTGGACAAATTTTTGAAGAGGTGTTTGAAGAAACCCTTAGTAAAAATGTGGGAAATAGTTAATGGAAATAAAAATTCATTCATTTGGCTTTTGAAAGGAGGCAACTTCTAGAAGATTCATTGAATGGGGACACAATTTGAAGAGACACCAAGGAACCTTTTTAATTTTAATAAAAGAAGACTTCTATTATCCATGAAACAGGCCAATCATCATCATCCATCCAGACCGACCAGTGTCAACCACCACGTATGTCGTTGTTGCTGCCCACCTTTTCGTTTATTTTGAGTGTATTTTGTATTGTGAGTGGAGGAAGAGATTCAAAGGAACTTCAAGACATTTTTTGGAGAGAAATTTGAGATAAGTTTTTATCTTTGTTACTACATTTGGTTTTAAGTTATACTTCTTGTTTGTGTGAATGATTTCAACATTCAAACTCAACTGTGGTTGTGTTTTCTTCATGAATTATTAGTAGTTTATTTTATCTTTTTCCTTAAAATGATAAGTAATTAAGTATTGGAGCGAAGTTGTGTGAAGTATTAGACTTTAATGTTGGAACATGTTATGATGATTTTAAACCTTGTACTTCATTTACTTCTTGATTTGGTCCATTAAAATGTTAATACCTTTTGTGAAAACCTATAAGATCTTAGATGGTATTGTCTCAGTCAAACAAGGGTAAGAATCACATTTGATTTCATGGATGAGAGTGTAGTTCATATGGTTGAGTGCAAATAAATAGGGAAATAAACTTTTAAGGGAGTAAAATTAGAGAACTTTAGAGTGACGGGCTAAAGCCAACAATTTGATTTATAGTTTTAGGTTTTCATACGAGATGTTAGTCCCTTGTTGGAGGGAGAGAGGGAACTCTAGAGTGAGAGCTAGAATCTTACTTACGTAATCCTTCTTCAAGACTACTCAAACTATAGATTAGCTAATTTTCTTTATAGCATCTCTAGTAAGGTTAAATAATGTTATTGCTCTTATTTGACAAAACACAATTAGAATACTTTCACAATAGAATTCCTATACTTGTTACTGATTCATGATAAGTAAAAAGTTTTTTTATTTTTGTTATCTTTATCTTGCAATTATCTAGTGAAGTTAGTTAGTTGCTTAATTTATTTTCTACTACCAAAAATTACAAAAAGAATTGAACTTTCCTTCCTATTTTAGTATCTAGAGTTTAAGTAAGAAAATTTTGCTAAGAAGAATTTTGATTATCCAATTTCTCCTGTTTTATAAAGTGCATATTATATTTTCCCCGTGCGTTCAATATTTGGGGCTTAATCTAAAAGTCATATATTACTTGATAACGATATGTATACTTACGTAGTATCCTATATTAAATAATATAATTGTATTCTTTCTTGCTTTAAAATTAAGAATTTATGTAGCTTTTGCTTGGGATCAAGTTTTTGCTTTTGTTGCAAGTTAAGAATTATAAATAAGGAAATAAGCATATAATACATCACATTGACATCTATAAGTAGAATCGGGATCAGGAACCCCGCGGGGATCTTAAGATACAATGAGGTGGATCCCCTGTCATCAATAATAAAATGAATGATCAAGAGAATGGTGAGATGGAGCATACTACCATCAGATTGCATCTCAAAAAACTTTGTCATCAACATTTATGAGGAACGTGGTTGCATTCCTTCCCGCATAAATCATCACAATTTTGTCCGACCGTACTATACAGTTTCATTCACGAGTAAGAGAAACATCTTATTCAGAAAAGAGATAGATATTGTTGGACCCAGAGAGCTCAGAAGTTCAGCTGTAATTTAACTATTGGTTGGCTTATTGCTAATCCTAAAAGAAAATGGAGAAAATTTAGTAAAGCATGGCATTTCCGGAGTGCTACAAAGTAGGGTTTCCATCACTCAAAATTGAATAGATGACAACACAGTGTCATACAAATTTCAGCCAAATCCAGAATTGGAAAAGTTGTTCTGAGTTATGAGATATTTGTACCTCTAAGTGCACACGAAAGGAACTCTTATCCTGAAGCGTAGCTTAGAAGGTCAGCTTGATCACTAGCTTACCCTACGGGATGGATAGAGATACGAGGTAGATAGACAGCTGTCACTCTTTTGTATTGGATCAGAGTAAAGCAAAGCTGATATATGATATTTCATATGCACTCAACATGTTGCCGTTTGATAGTTCCATAATGACTAGTTGTACCACATATTTGAAGCAAAATTAATGAAGTTTCTTTCAAAATTTCAACATATTTATTGGATTGTTTTATTGTGCGATTGATGAAAGTTTGCATAACCACATGTTGGTTCTAAATTATAACGAACAAAGAATGATACAAAGAAAGTATAATAATTAAATTAATATTCAAAATTAAAAGATTAATCCATGAAAATCAAATTTGAAAACCTTTCCTGATAATAAAAATGAGAACAAAGATAACAAGAAAAGTGTTAAAAGAGATAAACCAATTCACCTTGAGCTTCGAAGTTCCACACTTTGCACTTTTGTAGCACAAATTCCACCATCTACACAAATTTTTCACAATTCCTATGAAGTTTTCAGTGTCAGTACCTAAATTTTGATTCCCTTTCGCTACCTCTTTGGCTGGATGCATGTCCCTGAGCTTTCCTTCCCAATGTTGTTTATCACCTCTTTTGTTGGATATGAGTCCCTATTCTTTCCTTCCTAATGTGACACAAATCATTGAGATAGGTTTAAGACCACCTTAAATGGAGTAAGGCATCATATTGTCATATTTCAATATCGGTCTATAGCCACCTTAAATAGATTAAAGCATCTGATTCTCTACACAAATCTTTGAGATGGGTATAAGATCACCTTAAATGGAGCAAGGCATCATATTCTCAACTTTTGAAATAGGTTTAAGGCCACCTTAAATGGAGTAAGGAATCTGATTCTCTACACAAATTTTTGAGATAGGTGTATGACCACCTTAAATGGAGTAAGACATCCTATCCTCATCTTTAGAGATCGGTCTAAGGCCACCTTAAATTGAGTATAACATTCCGTTCTCTACATAAATCTTTGAGATAGGTGTAATACCACGTTAAATGGAGTAAGAAATCTTATTTTCATCCTTCGAAATCAGTCTAAGGACACCTTAAATGGAGTAAGGCATCTTATTCTCTACACAAATCATTGAGATAGGTATAAGGCCATCTTAAATGGAGTAAGGCTTCTTATTTTCATTTCTCTGCACTTTCATTAGCTCTTAGGTTGAATGTGAGTCCCTGTGCTTTCCTCCTTATTGTGACACAAATATTCAATTTAGGTATATGACTACCTTAAATGGAGTAAGGCACCCTATTCTCAACCTTATAGATAGGTCTAAGGCCACCTTAAATGGAATAAGGCATCTGATTCTCTACTTAAATCTTTGAGATAGATGTAAGACCACCATAATTGTTGTAAGGCATCCTATTCTCATCATTTTAGATCGATCTAAGGCCAGCTTAAATGGAGTAATGCATCTGATTCTCTACACAAATCATCAAGATAGCTATAAGGCCACCATAAATTGATTAAGGCATCCTATTCTCATTTCTTTGCATTTCTGTTACCTCTTGGGTTGGATATGAGTCCCTGTGAATTTCACCCTAATTCAATATCTTCACAAATTTCTGTCTTCTGAAATTAAAATTTTCACAAAATCAAAATCAAAATTGGAATTAAAAGTTAAGACATTGAAATCAAATTGAATCTTCTTTGTGGTGATCGGTTTCCCTGATCGTTGTCTCTACAAATTTGTCATGTATCCCCTCACTTAGATTATCAATCACAAATCTCCTTGTGAATTGCCAATTCACTCTTGAAATTGACATTATGAAGGTACGCCCACAAATCCCCAGTGAGAGTTTTGGAGCCCTCAAATTCGGTCAAGGATTTCTTCAATACTCCATAAAAAAAAACTTTTTTCACATTTCCTTTGTTCTGCTCTAGGCATGTTGGCTCAGACAATTGTGTTTGTTTGGTTGATCTCTTTGGCCAACACCAATGGGTGCAGTGTGCTCTTCCAGCACACCAAATGTATTGGGGGTCCATTTGTTGACCTCACTTTTGTTGAGGTCAAGTTTTCCTCCCTTTGAAGCCTAGGATCTAGCCATAAGAATTTCATGTTGACTATCCTAGATGAAAAGTGATGGAGCCCTAACCATTATAAATTTCAAATGCTTCTTTGCTCTTCTTAGAGTTCCACATGTTAGTTCTAACCTCTAGCACTTATTAGGATGTAACTAATATAAGGAAGCTGAAGAGAGATTCTCTGTCTGACCTTAAGGTTGACTCTGTGTGATGTTTCCTGGTCTAGTACACACATACTTGCAATTCACACTTCAACTTGATAACTTGAACCATAACATACACATGTCTAATTTGGTTCCCTTGCATCTTTGGAGACTCATGTAGGTGGTCACTCAAACCCTCAGTCTTTGGTTATGGTGGATAGGTCCAGTACATGGAGGATCAAAGCGGGGTTTCTATGGTCTCATGGCACCATGAGGGTAATTCTATAATCGACCTTCCCATCAAACCTCAAACTTACCAAAATTTCAAAATGTGGCCTCTTAGCCCGAAACTTCCCCAAATTTACCAAATTGCTCCTGGAACCCTAAAAATTCAAGGTTGACCCAAAGCCCTCAACTTTAATCAAAAATCATTTTAAACCATTCCATACCATCAAAATTGCTCAAGAAACACCTAAAATTTCATATTTGCCAAAATATTCCCAAATTTAACAAAATTACCAAAATGCCCTTGGTTGCCCAAAATTTCCCAAAACCTCCAAAATAATTTAAAACACTAATAAAACTAATTCTTGACCAGTCATTGGGTCCAATTTGACAAAATTGACCCATTTTGACCAAATTCCAATTTTCCCCTCTAAGAACCATTACCCCAAATTACCCCAATTTCCATCAAATTGATTTCAAATTTCCTTAATTTCAAATCTACATGAAAAATTAATATGTTCAAATTCCATTGTAATCAACTTGAAGCCCAATTTGGATGGCCAAGGATCAATCTCCTAAATCAAAATCCATCATGCATATTTAAAAAGCCCATAAAATAAGCATCTTTAAAAGCCCGTTCGATAAAATTGAAAAGCTAAAATCCTAGCCCACGTGACAAATTTTCCCTTCTCATCATCCTTTTAATGAGACCATGTATCATGGCATCATATCATACATTCATTTGAGTTTTTATCCAAATCAAACAACATGTCATACTCTTCCAAAAATTTATGAAAATCCAAAATTCCATTTTCATAGAATAGCACCATAGCAACTTACATGGCATGGCATGTCCCATGGAGCCTTCCATGGCCATCCAAAAGTCAATTTTCCCAAATTTGGAAAGTGGAGGTGACCACTCTTCCTTTTCTCATTCATTTTGGTTTACCATTTTCATGAAATAATTAAAATATTACCCAACCACCAAAACAGCCATTTGACCTCATCTAAACCTTCCTTGGGGTCAGTCCAAGCTCCCTAGCTACTAAGGAACCAAACCCAACACTTGGACCAAGAGGTTAGACCCAACCTAAACCAACTTACCCAAACCTCAATTCCTCCATTTTATTTTCACCTTGGAGTTCATCTTAAACAGAAGTGAATTGACTCCACAGTACCCCTTACCTTACTAAGCCTGGAAGTGACCTATCCCTGGCCAGCCACCACCTCAGTTGCCGGAAAACACCACACCTAAAATGCCCAGAATGATTAAAACCCAAAATTAAACTCATCTGAGCTGTCTCATTGCTATTGGTCACTAGAGTTTTTCTTCCCTCCATCTGAGCAACTCCCTTGCCACCACATCTGGCACTCATAGCCACCACAACCTCCTATACAAGTCAGACCAGCCCCACAGCCAAGAAGAGGTGTGTGCACAAACTCTAACAAAACTCTGTCAAAGTACTCTCAGACCTTCTAGCAACCCGGAGAAGCTCAGCCCAACCATTTTCAATCCCTCATCCTCATTGCAAAACCCTAATATCACTAATAAAATTCAGGATTTTTCACCGCCACCCCACCAAACTCACTCAAATTCTAAATTAAAGTTCTCTTAAACTTTACCAGAGCATAAGAAGAAGTTTCCCAATCAAGCCCCATCATCTTGAGCACTCTAACCTAGCCCTAGACCAAGCACAAATAACCTTTTCAACAAATTCATAGTTGGACTTGATCTCCGCTCAGATTGCCACCTCACAATGAAACTCGGGAACAAATCTAATTGAGGCTTGACCTCTTGGACTAAGGTATGGACCATTTTCCCCAAATCAAGCTCAATTTGTTCCTTTACAAAGAAAAGTTTCATTTCATACTTGATTAACCATATATATAGGTTTGCTTTGAGTAGATGAAGCTTCAGAAACAAACCCCATATAGTTTGGTTGAGAATTGAGGGAGAAAAATAGGCTAAGAAACATACGGTTTATGGGTTAGGACGATCGGGGATGATGAATGGATGTAGTCCGTTTAGCATGTGTATTGATCTAATGAACGAGACGACATCGAACGAAGAAATGGTGCATGAATGTGCGACCATGTAGCGAATGAGGTAGAAAGTGCATCGTATCAGGGAGTGTCGCATGGGACTTAACGCGTACGATGATTGTGTGGCAGTTGACTGGTTTAAGTAGAAAAATAAGATTTAATGATTTATTTAACTCACAGAACTTAGGAAATCCATTTCTTTTCATAGAAAAATGATAAAAATAGAAGAAAAATATCTTCTTGCTTAGATAACAAATGAGAGATCGCCTCTAAAAGAAATAAAAATTAAAATTATTTTATTTAATTTTTATTTTTAATTAATTAAATAATCATAAACTTACTTAAATCATAATTCATTAAATATGAACCACCATGGCATAAGAAATTGGGGCCATAAACTTTTATTTTTAATTAATTAAATAACCTCTAAGTAAGAGATCACCTCTAAGTGAATAAGCCCTAATTTTTAAGATAAATCACCTCTGTTAATTAAAAAAATATAAAAATTTAAATATAACTAAAAAAATTTAAAACTTATTTTTATAGGATTATTGTGATCAGAAGACCTTAGGAAAAATAGAAAATGGATTTAAATAATCGAAAATATTATTTTATGTATTTAACACATTAAAGTGCATGAAAATTTAAATAAATCAAATTTAAATAGAAAAATCACAAAAGATCATTCTATGCTATAAAAAAATGATCATATTAGCACTCTGTAAAAATTTGAAATCATTTTGAATTAATTTACCCCTTAAACATGATTTTTAAACCTAAATATGATTTTTGCATTAAAATAATTTTAATAAATTAACTATAGTTATAAAAATTATGAAAAGTAGTTTTCTAAGTTCCTTGCTATCAGGGGGTTTTAAGAAAAATTAAATTTAAGTTAAAATAAATATTTTATTTTTTAGGTATATTTCAAAATTTTAAAAAATTAAAAATACATAAAAAAAAACATCAAAATTGATAAAAGCCCCAAAATGTTACAACTGGGTTCCTGATCACTTGACAACAATTAAAATATTTTTTCTAATTTTTTAAATAAAGGTATAAAATTTTAAAGGCTTAAAAATGAATTTTCCATACTTTTGCACTAAAAATAAATACACTAAATAAAATATAAATCACAAAAATATGAAATTTATTTCTTTGGTTTCCTTGGACTTAGAGAGATTTAAGAAAAATACAGAAATTTATTTTTAACTCAAATAATATTTTATATTTAGTTAATAATCTAAATCATTAAAAAAATATAATACTTAAAATATAACTTAAAAAATCATGAAAAATGGTCCTCTGACCTAGGTAAACCTTCAATAATTTTCCTAAGGACAAATAGTTTTTTTTGGTTGATTAAATGAATTGATATTGAAAATCTTTATTTCTTGAATAAAATAATTATTAAAAATCATATAAAAATTAGAAAATTACATTTTCTCCTCATGATATTTTAATTAACCCATGAGTGGGGTACTATAAAAATTTCAAAGTCATTTGAGTTCTATTTAATAAGTTATGAAGTGGAGAGCCCTTAGAGTAAAATGGTAATTTTGAACTTTTTGTGCCTTAATAAAATTTTTGGATTGTTTAAAAGGTAAATGGGTAATTTTGATCATAGTGAGCTCTTTTGAATTGTTAAAACACAAGGGATTAAATGATAGAAACTGATACCTCACTTTCTACAACAAGGGTAAAATCGTGATTTCCTTAAATTATTATAATTCACAAGTTAATTAAATTAAAAGATCCGAAGGTGGGGGCTTGATTTTTGAAAATAATAAGTCACTAATTTATAACACCTAGTTAATGTTTGAGTGATAATGTAATCATTGATAAAGATTAAAATACCCTATAATTTAATCTCTGAATATTTTGAATTTATCCACACATAAGTCTTAAGGGCTTAGTAGCGAATTAGGTTTAATTTGGATTTTTTTAACGAGGTTTAGGAAAGAATACCCAATATGAACTCTCAAACGCATCAATCTTTGAAGCCTACTTTCCATTGTTATATATAAACATTATACAATAGCTTTCAAATCTCCCCATCATACCTACACGTTTCCCGACATTTGGGATATCAGATTGCAACAACATTTATAGACAATTTCAGGCGCCTAGGTGCCCAGGGGCTAGCACCTAAGCGTCAAGTTCTTGGTTTGTTTAATTTTGCATGGGCACTTAGGTACCCAAATGTCCGACACCTATGCTCTGGTATTGTATTGCTTGGGCGCCCAATGGTTGGTGCATATGCTCCAACTGCTCAAGTTTGGAAAGCACGAACTGCCATCTAGACGCCCTAAAGCCTAGGAGCTAGTGCCACTTTTCACCATTCAGCTCCAAGTACTCTCCTAGCTTCCTCATTTCAATTCATTTTTGTTCCTGCAACATAAACACAAAAAATACATGTCCTAAAGTAAAATATCATCAATAGAAATATATAAAGTAATAAAAAATTTTGGTTAACTTTTTCATGCATCAATTAACACTGTAGAATTCCTTGCTAGCTTAATTTCTGAAATCACCAAGCCTGTCAATTATTTTATTCCCTTGTACAAGCCCAAGATTTGTGTGCAAGAGACACCCCACTTTAGCTCCTGGTTTTAGTCTTAGGGTTTGGTACAGTTGAACCCAACTTTCTCAGCTAAGCTGATTTTAGTTACCAAAAACCAGTTTCATTTTTGGTTGGTGCTTACACCAGTTCAGGGAGCTAGGGCCTAAAATTCTTATTTTTTTTTCCTTTGAGACTTGGTCAAAAATATTAAAATTAAAAGTTATATCCCCAACAATTTACAAAATTGTATATTGGGAGATATGAGCTGGAGATATATTCCATAATTTTTTTATTTAATCGACAATGGTAAACGACTATTGAAATAGTATGTTATTGACGGTTCTTCAATACAACACCCTAAACTACAGTCATAATTGGGATACAACATTAGCAAGAAGGACTCACCAACATCAACAATCAGGGACTGCTAGTCGTGGTCGACAATGATCGATATGAGGTGATTTACTATGGTCAGCAACAATAAAAAGTGGAAGTTATTGCTAAGTCTTCCATAAGATTTATGTTAAGTCCATATTTTGGACCTGATAACATTTAGAGGTCACGGATTTTGAAGAGTAAAGGTGGCCAAAAGTGATCAACAACCACTGATGGATGGTAGTCTGTAGTGATCAAACAAGGTTGGATAGCAGGTCATCATTAAGCTCTCTCTTATTTCTGTGTTGCTCCACCACACCATCCCCACCCACCCACACAACCGACCACCATAGAGGAGATCTATTTATACACTTTTGAGGGAGCACATTCAAATGTTTTGGGAAATAACCCAACAATCTAATCAGATAATACATAATGATCTTCTTTGATCAATTATATTTATCCAATGATTTGATTACCTTAATGAAGTTGGTGTAATGATCGCGACTGTTTATACGCAACAATATAACGATGACTTTATTTATAATTTTCACTTATATTTCCTTACTTTGCATTAGAAACAAAAACTTGATCCTGAAGAAAATAAGAATTTAACTCTTTAATTTATATATTGGTATACTATACAAGTATGCACATATTTATCAAGTAATATAGGACTTTTTTATTACGACCTAAATATCGAACCCATAGGGAAATTATGCAATATGCACTATTAAACAACAAAATTTCTATTCTAAAAAGATAATTACTTAAACTATAGATATTTTCATAGTATTAAAATTCAATTTTTTTCGGTACTTTTAATATTTTGACAAAACAGTAAAACTTCTAAAGATAACTTGAGTTTATCTAAGAGAAAATCACTTGATATGAAAATACCTTTCTCCTTATCACGAATCAGTAATAAGTATAGGGATTCTATTGTGGATGTGTGCTACTTGTGTTGTTCTAAATAGGAGCAATTATATTCTTTACTCTTACTAGAGATGCTATAAAGAACATTGGCTAATTTAAAGCTTGAACAATTCTGAAGACCGACTAGGTGGGAAAGATACCAGCTCTCACTCTAGAGTTCCCTCGATTCCCTCCATATGGGGCCTAACATCTTGTATTGGAACCTAAAATAATAAACCAAGTTTGTGGTTTTAAACTGTCATTTTAAAATCCTCTAACTCTACACCCTTCAAAGATTATTTCCCTACTTATTTGCACTAAATCATATGAATTACTTTCTCATTCATACAACCTCATGTGATTCTTTCCAATTGTTGACTGAGACAATACCATCCTGTTCTTACATGTTCTCACGACAAATTTTAACATCTAGATGGGCTTGATCAAGAAGTAAATGAAGTACATGGAATTAAACCATCACAACTTCTTCCAACATTAAAGATTAATTCTCTCCACAACTTCCATCCAAAACTTTAATTACTCATTATTTTAAGGAGAAAGATAAAGAAAACTACTCAGAATCCATGGAGAAAATAAAACCACACTTTAGTTTAAAAGTAGAAATCATTGTCAAAACAAAAAGAAGTCTCGATTAAAACCAAAAGTAGATCAAAACAAAAGATAAAAACTTATATCAAATCCTCCACCAAACTCTTGAAGTTCCTTTAAATCTCTTCTCTTTCACAACACTCTCAAAATAAACTAAAAACAAAAGGGATAAACTAAATTTATGTTGTGCCTAAAAATCTCTCCAAAACTATATCTCAAAACTCCTCAGGACTCCTCTTCAAACTCTTTTCAGAACTTTCAAGCACCCCCTTCAAATGTCTCAACTTCCTTCTTTTATAAATTTCCCAAGAAGTGCCTCGGAAATTCTTCAAAATGTGTCCAAATTTGTTGTATTCTCCAAGGGATGCCTCCTTTCACAAGTCTTTTAATAATATTTTCATTCCTAGTGGTCACAACCACCCTCTTTAGCTAGTAGGTGCCTCAAATGTCTCTTCAAAATTCAGCCAAATGAAGAAAAGTGCCAAGTTACTGCCTCTAGCACTTAAGCGCGGTGTCTCTGGCACTTAGGCGTGACCTTCTCTGTTTCACCGGTGCTTAAGAGTCGGATCTGGCACTTAGGCGCCAGAATACTTTTGCATAAATTTAACATTTTTTCTTCAAATTTTTATGCTTTTTCACTCCTTTTAGCATTTTTCAACCTTTTACTTGTACCTAAAAGAAAAACACACCAATACCTTCCATTAAAGTGTAATATCTCAAAAATAAGAATAAAAATGCTTCTAAAAACAATATATATTTTAGGTGTATCAAAATTCCCCAAATTAAAAATGTTACTTTTCCTCAAACGACACTTCAATCTTTAAAAACTTAATAAGTATGATATGTATATGAGTTTCTTTAGGAGTTACCAAAATTTAGATTTAGAAATATAGTAGTCCAATTTAGAAAGAAATATTCAGTAAATGAGACCAATTTAAAGTTTAGAAATTTTTAATATTAAGAAAGATGAAAATATGAGTTCCTATCTAATTCAGAAATATTGTAGATTCTTCAAATTTAGAATTTAGTCCTTTTATTATCTCCATCTAAAAATTTTTATTAAGAATAATTTTACTTACTATTTTATATCCTTAAGCTTAAGAGTTTTTCAAGTCTTATACTTTAAAAGTTCAAATGTGGAACCAATTTTTGATTAGACACTAATCCTCAAGCTTCTCCTCCCTTATTTTTATTTTCTTCTTTTTCATTTTATTTTTCTTTTTCTTTTTCAAGCAAGATTACTATATCTGGATATGCCTTTAATGGTTTTGAATTCCACTTCTCCTTTCCTATAGCAAAGTCCTGATATAAATCTTTTACTTAAAAATATAATACTAATTTTAAAAATTATTTTCAAGAAAAGAAATTTAGTATTAAAAATAAAAGTTTAAATTTCTAAATTTTTCAAAAATTGTATTTTTCTTAGTAAAGTTAGTTACACTATATTTAACATTTTCTACACTAAAAAATTTTTAACTAAAAGTTTTTCTTTATTACTCAGAATTTTAACTAAATTTTCTTACTCATTTTTAAAATTAAATTTTCCTTCCCTAATATAACTTCATATACATAAGCATTTTTTTCTTTTCAAATCAAATTCACTTGTAGCACATTTGAGAACAAATAAAATTCAAGTTTTGAAAAAAATTTTTATCCCCCCAATACTTAAATTTTTAACATATTAAACAGTTTAGAAGAAAATTTAAATAAGCAGGAATAAAAATTTGAAATAACATGCTTACAGGAATTTCTATATCCTAATTAGACAAGTATAAAATTAAAACAGGAGTAAAATTAATTTTTTATTAATTTTCTATCATTTTCATTTCATTTTAACATTTAGAGATTCAATAGACTTCTAAGTAGTGGGTATAAACATAAAAATAAACTAACACACTAACTTTAGTTTCTAGTCTCAACATTAAAACAAACACACTAACATGATAAAAGGAAAATGCCGGGTAGTAGTTTTTTTAGTTTAAAATTTAAAAGTAAATTTAGCAAAATTTTCAACTTTTCACACGACATAGAAATAAGTTCAATCTTATCTAATCAACACACAACAACAAATACTACCCTAGAATTTTAAAGTTAACTACTAACAAAACACAACGTCACAATATAATTAAACAAAATAACAACCTCACACATCAAAAAATCCAAACCAATACAAAAAAATACATGTTTCAAGTCCAAAACTTGAAAACACATCATATCACTTGTCTTAAGTCCAAACATAAAAATAAACAACACATCATAAGTCTCAAGTCGAAAGTACATAGCCTAACACATATTACAAACATAAAAATTAATCACTCAATCAGCATCCTCATCATCCTCAGAATTACCGCTATTCCAGTCATTTACAGGCTCATAATCAGGGTATTTAGGATATGGATGAAATTGTACTCCTCGTTTCCCCTGATCAGGTTTTCCAAAGATGAATGAAAAGTTTCTTCATAATCACTTTTTTCTTTGGTTATACCCATCAATATGATCTGCAAAGCTTTCAAAATTTCTTACATTATCTGTGGTATAGTTGATATTGTCCATCATCCTCTGTAATAATTGAGTTTGAGTTTCTGTGGACTCACCTCTATAAGTAGATGGTCTTGAGGTAGATGGTCTAGATGTAGAAGCAACAGACGTCTCCATTCCATAGCTCCTTGAAAATCGTCCTCTCCGACCAAAAATAGAATGCTCCGAATATGAATTCACATTAACACTAGTAATTGAATTTAAAGGTAACAATAATTCCTCCCAAGTATCATATTTCACTCGAACCTGCTAACATAAAGAAAAGATAAAGGAAGCAAATCCCAGACTTGTAGTAGTAGCAGCAGTGGCAGAACTGAAGATAGTCTGATAATTCAACGCTCCAAAGTTGATGCACTTTCCTTCCTGGATATAATAATTCAATGTCACCCTCTCTCTGGTAACTTCACTGAGATGATTTGTAGGTAATATACGGGCTGAAATAAAATAGTTCCACACCTTCAAATGTGCACTTAACTTTGACGTGGCAAAGTTGACTCTCCTTTTGTGATCTTCTAGAGTCCTCTTCCAATATTCAATTAGGAAATAATCTCATCTAGCACCGTCTTAGTCAGTCTATAATTCGCATAAAAACACAAAGTCTCAGGTGGCAAATGGTAAAACATATTGATTACCTCTAGTGAAAAAGGAACCAATTTTCCTCGAACAATAACTTGATCTTGTTCTGCCTCAGGGAGGTTTACATAGAACTACCAAACTACAGAAATAACGGCCACACCAGAAAAATAACAGAATCATTTTGACTGTCGATGAACAATCAGATCTTCTACATATCCACCTGGACTTTTGAAACATCGCTCCTGGATAAGTTTTCATGATTGTAGAGTGTCATTGTACTTATCTTGAGCTTTTAAACTCACAAATTTGCTCGAATCAAAATGGATTTTTTCCTTTCCTCCTCTTCATTCTTGGTGTCACTCTATAAAATTTCATAAAATTCCACAAAAACTTCAAAAATCAAGTCGTAACTACAAAACTAAACTTCCAAAAGCTTAAAGTACATTTCCTATGCAATTCCCATAGATCTTTACTCATTTTTCACCATGAATATTGAATTTTTGACTTCCTCCAAATGTACTCAAAATACATGGTGAAAAACCAAAATTTTCACATATAAGTAAAGTTCTTACCTTATAAAATCCAAATCTAGCAAATTTTTCTCAATTCCATCAAGAAATCTCTACTTAATGGCTTGCCATAGCTCTCCAAATCATGAACTCGAGAGGAAGAAGATGTTAGTGAGGGGGAAAATGGTGATTTTTGGGTTTAATTTTCAGTTTTAACTGTTCGCGGGCCGATTTTCATGAACTGGTGTTTAAGTAAGGGTACGTGGCGCTTAAGCACCTGCCTCTCGTGTTACATCATTCTTAAGCACGAGAAGGTAGCGCTTAGGAGCCAATGCATGATTTTTGAAATTTTTAAATTGAAGTAAAATGCACTATTAGACTAAGTATACCACCCCTAAATGGTCTCATAACACTTCAATGACTATTTTCATCTTCTACAACTCTCCTCTCTCTCAAATTCTCCCATACAACTCAATTAAATTCGAGACAAAAATAACAATAACTTTCACAAAAACAAACATATACATTCATTCAAAAACTAATACAAGTACATTAAACATTTAATTCTCACTCTAAATAGTCTCAGATGAGAAAATTAAGTCTCAGATGAGAAAATTATCTTATTACAAACACTTACCAAACTTAAACAATTAGACACATAAAAGTCATAAACACTAAAACTAGCACTAACATGTAAAAACAATGATTCTTAACAAACAAACTCAAATATATAACTTAATTCCACTTTTCATTTGATGGTACAAACTCCAGTCTTTCATTAGTCTCTCCTTGGGCAATCAAAATATAAAGTTGATAAAACAGATGGTGGTGACGAGCTCTAATACCATCTTCTTCAATCTATTTCTATTTAAGACACATCTCCTTATTCAATTCCCTTAAATAAATAGTATGGCTAAATTGCATTTTCAATTGTCATCCAATATTCTCAAGATGTGCATGAATCTTAATTACCTTAGTCTCCAGTAAAGTCATGATGGTATCAATTTTGTTGATCTTTTTTTATATTCCCTTGATACTAATAGCTGAGAAACTATTATACATCTCTTGTGCACTTTGACTAATGAATTTCTTCCTCATGGTCTCTTCCTTCTTCTTTAAATCCATCTCTCATGAAGACATCTTCTCAAAATCTCTCTCTTAGATTTTTAGGGCTAAAAATGATTTGTGGTAAAATTCCTTCACAAAAACCTTCTATTTAAAGGCCTAAATCCTTCTAATAACTTTTAGGCATGTCTTGGAAATGTGTTGGCATGTCTTTACAAACCAATTGGTGATTAAACCTTCTAGAATCTTAACTTAGCACATGTTTTTTAACTGCCGCACTTAAACGTCGAATATTGGTGCTTAAGCACTAGTGCTCAATTTTGCACAAGTCAACTTAACGTCCAAATTCTCATTCTAACATGTCTAAGTTATTAAAAAAAGTCTTAAAATTAATACTAACACATAATAGTCTCAAAAATACTACCCCAATTTTCTCAATCACACACAAACAACAATCAAAGCAAAAACACACTGATAACTTTGGGTTGCCTCCCACAAAGCGCTTGGTTTTACGTCGTCAGCCCGACGTAACCAGTGCTTATTCTGGTTGACCAAACATCATTCAATTGTTAAATTTATACTGATCGTCTATAAAATAAGGTTTCAGTTTATGACCATTAAGTTTAAACACTTTATCAGTTTTAAGATCTTTAATATCCATAACTCTATAAGAGTAAACTTTCATAACAACAAATAGGTCCATCCACCTAGACTTAAATTTGCGTGGAAATATTCTCAACTTTGTATTATATAGCAAAACTTGTTACCCTTGCTGAAATTTTTTAGTACAAATCCTTTGATCATGCAACATCTTCATCTTTTCTTTAGAAATCATAGCATTCTCATCAAATTCATTCCTTATCTCTTCAAGCTCATTTAATTGCAAAATTTTTTTCTCACCAGCATCTTTTGAATTATAATTGAACTCTTTAATCGCCCAATATGCTTTATTCTCAAGTTCAACTGGTAAGTGACAAGCTTTCCCAAATATTAGCATGTATGGGAACATCCTTATAGGAGTTCTATATGCAGTCCTATAAGCCCACAAAGCACAGTGAAGTTTGACTGACCAATCCATTTTTGTTGGATTCATGGATTTTTTCATAATTCCATTAATTTCTTGATTGCATAATTCAGCCAAACCACTTGTCTGAGGATGATAAGCAGTAGCAATTCTATGATTTATATGATATTTCTTTAATAATTTCTACATTATGACATTTCTAAAATGACTTCCCCCATCAATTATAATAACTCTCGGCATCCTAAATCTACAAAATATTTTTGTTTTCAAAAACTTTGCAACACTTTGAACATCATATCGAGGTAAAGCAACAACATCTATCCATTTAGATACATAGTCCTCTGCTAACAGTATATATAAATTCCAAAAAGATGGTATAAATGGTCCCATGAAATCTAATCCCTAAACATCAAACATTTCAACCTCTAGCATATAATTGAGGGGCATCTCATTTCTTCTAAAAATATTACCTACTCGTTAACATCTATCACAAGTTTTAATATAAGCATTAACATCTCTAAAAATAGTAGACCAATAAAATCCAGATTATAAAATTTTGTATGTTGTTTTATCAACACCAAAATGTCCCCCAAAATCAGAAATATGACATTTTTGGATAATTTCATAAGTCTCTTCTAAAGGCACACATTTTCAAATAATTAGATCCTTTCCTTGTTTATATAAAAAAGGGTCATCCCAAAAATAAATCTTAGCTTTAGAAATAAATTTTCTCTTATGTTGGCATGTCATTCTATAGGTTATAATATGACTAATAAGAAAGTTCACAATGTCAGCATACGACGGAACACAGTACTCATTAATTTTTAACAGTTTTTCATTTGGAAAAATGTTCATTAATTTTTTTTTTTAAATAGAGTGGTTTTTCTAACCCAAGTCTAGATAAATGATCGGCAATTTGATTTTCAGTTCCCTTCTAATCTACTATTGTAAAATCAAATTCTTGCCAAAGAAGAATCCATCTTATAAGTCATGGTTTATCATCCTTATTTTTTATTAGGTACTTAATAGCAAAATGATCTGTATGCACTACAGAATGAGTTCCAATTAAATATGATTTAAATTTATCAAAGGCATATACTATTGCTGATAACTCTTTCTCAGTTGTTGTATAATCAATTTGGGTTTCATTAAGAGTTTTACTAGCATAGTAAATTACTTTGAAAATTTTATCATATCATTGTTCTAAGACAGCTCCAATAACATAATCACTGGCATCACACATCAGTTCAAAAGATTTTCCTAAATCTGGTGAAACTATAATTGGTGTAGTGACTATTTTTTCTTTTAATTACTCATAAGATGTTAGGCACTCTTCATCAAATTTGAAAATTGCATCTTTCTCTAGTAAATGCCATAAAGACTTAGCAATTTTTGTAAACTCTTTAATATATCGTCTGTAGAATCCAACATGTCCTAAAAAACTCCTAAATTCCCTTACATTTGTTGGATAAGGTAAATTAGCGATCACTTGAATTTTAGCATGATCTACTTGCATACCATTTTCTAATATTTTATGTTCTAATATGATTCCTTCTGGTACCATAAATTGGCATTTTCCCAATTAAGGACTAAATTTGTTTCTTCATAGTGCTTTAGAACTTTTGATAAATGTTTTAAACATGAGTCAAATGAAGTTCTAAACACTAAAAAATCATCCATAAATACTTTAATTCCCTTTTCAATTAAATCACAAAAAATTGTCATCATACATCTTTGAAATTTAGCAGGGGCATTACATAAACCAAAGGGTATTCTTCTAAAAGAAAATCTACAATAAGGACTGGTAAAAGTTGTTTTCTCTTGATCCTCAGGAATTATTTGTATTTGGTGATAACCGATATATCCATTTGAGAAAACAAAAGTATTTATGCCCAGTTAGTCTGTCCAGTATTTGATCTAGAAAGGGTAGTGAAAAATGATCTTTCTTAGTGACAAGATTTTATTTTCGATAATCAACGCATCTTCGCAACCCTACAACTTGTCTAGTAGGTGTTAGCTCCTTATGGTCATTCACAATAACAGTTACTCCTCTTTTCATAGGAACACAATGAATTGGACTAACCCATGCACTATCTAAAACAAGTTAGATAATTTCAGCATCTAACCACTTTAAAAATTATTTCTTTCCAACTTCTTTCATAACAAGATTTAATCTCTTTTGAGGATCAACCTTGGGTTTACAGTCCTCTTCCATATGAATTCTATGCATACAAATTGAAGGACTGATTCCTTTAATAATAGTTATTGTCCATCCAATTGCTTTCTTAAAAATTTTCAAAATTTTCGTCAACCTTTCTTCTTCTTCCCGTGTTAATTTTGAGGAAATTATAACTAGTAAAGTAGAGGAATCTCCTAAAAAGGCATATTTTAAATGATCAGGAAGTAACTTCAACTCAAGTTTTGGAGGTTTTTTAATTGATGGACAAAATATTTTATCTTTTTCTATCGTTTACAACATTTCAAAACTTTCTCCAACATAGTTTGAATCTTCCTTAAAACGATCTTCACATTGATCCAATTCCTCTTCTTGCTCGTGTTCCAAATCTTTTTCTTTATATTTTTCTTCATAAATAGTTTTGAAATGAAGTTCACTTAGATATCTTATGACATCCATTATATAACATTCATCATCTTTACATTTTGCAGGATATTTCATTGATCTTGAAATGTTAAAAGTAATAGTTTGATCATTGACGAGCATTATTAATTCTCCTTTTTGCAGATCTATCATTGCTCTTCCTGTGGCTAGGAAAGGTCTCCTGAAAATGATAGGTCTCTCTTTATCTTCCTCCATATCCGGCATAATGAAATTAACAGGAAAGATAAATTGATCCACTTTCACTAGGACATCTTCTATAACTCCTTTATGGTACATTATCGAACGATCTACTAACTACAGAGTTATGGTAGTTGGGGTTATTTCTCCTAATCTCAATCTTTTAAATATTGATAATGGCTTAAGGTTAATACCTACACCTAAATCATATAAAGCTTTCTCATAAAATCTATCTTCTATTGCACATGGAATTGTAAAACTACCAGGATCTTTAAGCTTTTCAAGAAGCTTTTTCTGAATAATAGCACAACACTGCTCACTAAGTACAACAGTCTCATTATCTTCAAAAGTCATTTTCTTGTTGAGAATATCCTACATAAACTTTACATAGCTTGGAATTTTTTCTAAGGC
Organism: Phalaenopsis aphrodite; assembly: GCA_003013225.1. Taxonomy (NCBI): domain Eukaryota; kingdom Viridiplantae; phylum Streptophyta; class Magnoliopsida; order Asparagales; family Orchidaceae; genus Phalaenopsis; species Phalaenopsis aphrodite. The sequence goes on from NEWO01000202.1 coordinate 116,093, forward strand.
TTCGGGAAATGGAATAATAATTGTAAGCTTCTTAAAAATTTCCATAAATTTTTAAAAATTACTTATCCAACTTTTGTTGACGAAGTCTTTGAGGAAATGGAGGTGGAGGATTTTCTAAGTTAACTTTAAGAGGAGAAATATGTCTTTAAGAATCTTTCGGAGCATCCTCTTTTTATTCTTTGATTTCTTCTCTCTCTACTTTAGTTTCTTTTTTAACCTTACTCTCCAACTCTCTTCCGTTTCTAAGTTGAACAGCTTTTACTTGCTCTTTATTCAGGTCTTTCAGATTTGTTTCAGTATTACTAGGAAGTGTTCCTTGGGATCTATTACTTAATGAATTTGCGATTTGTCCAAGTTGATTCTGATTATTTCTAATTGTAGCTCCTTGACTTTGTAACGGATTTCTCATTTGTAACACCACTTCTTCTACAAACAACTTCTTCTCCTTAAATTATGGATTATTGTTGAAACCTAGAAGATAAGTAAATTTATAATTATTATTCACTTGGTTGTTCGAGTTTCCCAATAGGTTTCTTTGATTGTTCCCACATTGCTTATTATTACCACCTGTAGTATTATTCCAATTAAAGTTGGGATGGTTCTTCCAACCAGGGTTATAATAATTTGAATATATGTTATTTTGCTTGTCATTTATGGCATTTAAAGCTTCTAATGATGCTTGAGAATCTACCATTTGGCCTAATGAATTCTCTTCAATCATAGAGATTGGTTGAGTAAAATTAATTCTAAATTGGTCTAACCTCCTTAAAATTGTAGCAACTTGATTGAGTAACATAGTAAATGTGTTAGCTTCATGAATATTGACTACTTTCTTTGGATTTACCCTCTCAAATGGCCATTAAAAATTGTTGGTAGTCATTTCTTCAATTAAAGCATAAGCGTCATGAAATGGTTTTGACATCAATGAACCACCAGTAGTGGCATCAATAATAGATCTAAGAGATCCAGCTAATCCACTCTAAGAAGTTTGAATTATTAATCAATTTGGAATTGCATGGTGTGGACACTTTCTTAAGAGTTCTTTAAATCGTTCACAAGCTTCACAAATAAATTCTCCTTCAAACGGATTAAAAGATGCAATATCATTTCTAAGCTTCGTAGTTTTTTATGGTGAAAAATATTTAGCAAGGAATTTTTGTGCTAAATCACCCCAAGTTCTGATAGATCCAGGTGCTAACAAATTAAACTACATTTTAGCTTTATCCCTCACTGAGAAAGGAAATAACTTAAGTCTTATGACATCATCTGATACACCATCATATTTAAATGTAGTGCACAATTCTAAAAAATTGGCAAGATATAAATTTGGATCTTCAGTTCGTGATCACCCAAATTGATTATTTGATACTATTTGGATAGTAAAAGGTTTAAGCTAAAATGAATTATCTACTATATGAGGTTTTTGAATACTACAATGAAGTTCATCTACCGTAGTGTTGGCATAATCTCATACAGGTCTAAATTCTTGATGAATTTTAGCATTTTGATTATTTTGCTTGTCATTTGTGTAATTTTTTTAGGGTTTTCAAGATTTTTAGTTTTTTTAGTTTTTTTTGAATTTTGTAACATTTCTTTCTAATTCAGAATCGTAGGGTACTTGTCCTTCAGAACATGAACTACGCATACACTAACATAAAATAAAATAAAAGAAAATAAAACACACAAAATAAAATATTATAAATTTTAAAAGTTTAAATAAGACTTTCTAAAAATAAAAATTTACTTTTAAGTCAATCTTCTTATTTAATTTCTCCGGCAACGACACCAAAAACTTGATCCCGACTGTTTACATGCAACAGTGTAACAATGACTATAATTATAATTTTCACTTACATTTCCTTACTTTGTAGCAGCACAAAAAACTTGATCCTGAAGAAAATAAGAATTTAACTCTTTAATTTATATATTGGGATACTACGTAAGTATACGTATCATTATCAAGTAATATAAGACTTTTTGATTAAGACCTGAATATGCAACTTATAGGGAAATTATGCAATATGCATTATTGAACATCAAATTTTATATTCTAGAAAGACAATTACTTAAACTATAGATATTTTGATAGAATTAAAATTTAAATCTTTTTCGTATTTTTGATATTTTACAAAACACTAAAACTTCTAAAGATAACTTGAGTTATGTAAAAGAAAATCACTTGATATGAAAATACCTTTCTCCTTATCATGAGTCACTAAAAAGTATAGGGATTCTGTTGTGAAAGTATGCTAATTATCTTGTGCCAAATATGAGCAATTATATTCTTTACCTTTACTAGAGATGTTATAAAGAACATTGGCTAATTTAAATTTTGAATAGTTCTAAACACTGGCTAAGAAAGGAAGATATCATCTCTCACTCTAGAGTTCTCTCGATTTCCTCCAACTGGGGGCTAATATCTCGTATCAGAACCAAAAACATTAAACCAGGTTAGGGGATTTAACCTATCACTTTAAAGTCCTCTAACTCTATACTCTTTAAAGATTATTTCACTATTTATTTTCACTAAATCATATGAATTACATTCTCATTCATACAATCTTATGTGATTCTTTCCAATTATTGACTTAGACAATACCATTCCGGTTCTTACATGTTCTCACAACAAATTTTAACATCTAGATGGGTCAGATCAAGAAGTAAATGAAGTACATGGAAATAAATCTTCACAACTTCTTCCAACATTAAAGATTAATACTCTCCACTACTTCCAACCAACACTTTAATTACTTATCCTATTAAGAAAAACGGTAAAGGAAACTATTCAGAATCTATGGAGAAAACAAAACCACACATTAGTTGAAAAGTAGAAATCATTTGTCAAACCAACAAGAAGTCTCGATTAAAACCAAAAGTAGTTCAAAACAAAAGATAAAAACTTATCTCAAATCCTCCACCAAACTCTTTAAGTTCCTTTGAATCTCTTTTCATTTACAAAACTCTCAAAATAAACTAAAAACGAAAAGAATAAAGTAATTTTGTGTTGTGCCTAAAAATCTCTCCAAAACTATCTCTCAAAACTTTTCAGGACCCCTCTTCAAACTCTTTTCAGAACTTTCAAGCACCCTTTCCAAATGTCTCAACTTCCTTCTTTATAAATTTCCCAACAGGCGCTTCGGAAATTCTTTAAAATGTGTCCAAATTCGATGTATTCTTCAAGGGATGCCTCATTTCACAAGTATTTTAATAATATTTTTGTTCCTAGTGGTCATAACCACCCTCTTTAGCTAATAGGTGTCTCAAATGTATCTTCAAAATTTGGCCAAATGAAGAAAACTGTCAAATAACTGCTTCTGGCGCTCGAGCACGAGACCTATGGCGCTTAGGCGCAGCCTTCTCTGTTTTACCAGTCCTTACGCATCGGATCTGGCGCTTAGGCGCCAAAACACTTTTGAACAAATTTTACATTTTTGCTCCAAATTTAATCCTTTTTCACTACTTTTAGCATTTTTCAACTTCTTACTTGTACCTGAAAGAAAAACACACAAATACATTCTATTAAAATGCAATATCTCAAAAATAGGTATAAAAATGCATCTAAAAAAACTATATATTTATGTGTATCATGTAACGGGCTTGGGCTTCATGAAATTCCTCTCTCGAAGATACTTTATTTGATAGTAAATATGCTAAATTTTGAGTTCTTTTGTTCATTCAATTTACAATCCAAAACTTTATGTGCGCTTTCATGCCCTGACCTAGTTTTGATTTGACTCGAATTGAAATAATTTTGTTTTCACTGGGTTCATCTTGTCAAGACAAATAGTATGACTTTAATATTGCTCAAATTAGGACCCCAAATTATAATAAATTTGAACTTTTTAAATGTTCATCATAAAAAAAATGTATCGAGATTGAATTCAATTGTATAAATGTTGTCAAATTAGCTAGGATGCTTTCAAATCAGACAATAATTTTTTTCGAACTAATTTCTATTAGAAATGATATGCAAGAAAATAATCATTATTTTATCAACTTTTAGCTTTAAAACCAAAATTACCTTTAAAAAAGAGACCTAAGTTAAACTAAAAGGGCCCCCAAAATTTTTATCTCATTATGTGTATTTTTACGAGCACAAATTGAAGGGGAGGCATCATGATATATAATTTTCTTGTTCTTAATTCATCTATATCAATATTTAATTTGGACATACTGCACAATAATGGAATAATTGGGCTTTTAATGTGCAATGTTTGGGATTTTCATTAAATTTACATAAGTCAAAATCCATGGTTATCTTCTCAATCTAAATTCTAGCAAAATACGATTTCAAAAGCTTTGAATAATTTAACCATAAAGAAAAACAATCTAAACTTCGAGAACATTTAAACGAACACATTAACATTTGTGGATTGCTTTTGAAGTTCAATTCTGGTTGTTTGCTTGGTCACCAATCTCACATTATTCTAAATTTTCTGTCTACTCAAACTGACTTCATGCTTATATCATATATAATGATGAATCATTGGTATACATGTGAACCTTCTAGTTCTCTTACTTTGACATGCATTAAAAGATTTTCAACTAATTATTCAGCAGGCAATAGGCCACGTGATCATTTTTTGTTGTCTAATTTGACAAGGACGCGAATTTCGTCTGGAAGGATGGCAAACTTAATTATGAAAGATGTATTGAAATGAGAATCGTTGTCATTATTTATTAGTATGTGTTAGACAAAGATGAGTAATAAACTTTAGTTTCACACGTGCTGTGACGAACAAGCCAAATGGAATTTTTCTTTATGTGCGGAAAAGAGCAACAATTTTTGACAAATGGGTCGAATATTCTTTATTTTAACATTTTATCAATGTTATATTTTGGGTATTAAAACTAAAATTCGGTTCATTTTTCTCTAATATTTATTAAAAAATATCTTTAATAAAACAATAAAAAAACAGAGACATTTTGGTTATGTATCTTTTGACCAGTGGGGGTAAGCATGAAATTTAAGGAGTATATATAACTTTCTTGCTTATTGTACATATAAAAATTTGCCTGCAAGAATCTCAAAGCGGATAAACGGCTAAGAAGGAGAACATTGGCGATCGAGCATAGTTGTTGACGACCGTCTTTAATTGGATGTTGATAAATGAGACATCTTATCTAAACGATTGATAGAACGTGTAAAAGATGTTTCGCAAGGCGAGGACCAGTCGTCAAGCGATCGACAGGAGGCTCTCTTTTTTATTAGATATCAATCGAGTCAAAGCTTACCAAACGATCGCCAACACTCATCGATTGAATCAATTCACAGTCTTATCTTATTTGAATAATGTTGTAATTACGAAAAAGTCCCACTTAAAGTTAATAATGAGGGGTTAACATGCAATTTTGTAATGTTGAGACATACACCAATAGATAGGGGTCTATGTCGTGAATAAAGGGCACTCTCTTACTGTCCCTGACTGTGCTCTCGCTTTCTCTCACTCTCTTTTTCTCTCTCATCACTTTCTTTAAGGTGCCATGAGCATGGAAACATGTCGAGAAGAGAAGCCTAGCAACAATAGCAGGGAGAGTCCAGTAAAAGTAACGACGAAGAAGCAGCATGCACCTGGGAGTATATGGAAAAATTTGTTCATCATGGTCTGCAAAATTTGAGAACTTAGACCACCAACCATATGTAAGGATAGTTTGCAGAAGTACTTAGAGCATTCGCTGCCTAAGAGTAGCCCCAATTCTGGGAGAAGATCTAGCACAACATGAAAAACTAAACCCCCCCTAAAGGGAACAACTAGCTAACAATGGAAGGAAGGTGATCCAC
>NEWO01000202.1:134052-169010 GCA_003013225.1 Phalaenopsis aphrodite
CATTTAGGCTAAGTGAATCCGAAAGAAAATAGTGGTGTCAGAATGAGGGAACCGTAAGATCCTAACCGGTGTCGCTCTAATCAACTTTAACATTCCTCATAAAATTTAAAAAATCATTACTTTATTATACATTTGATTTGACATCATGACTTTATACATTAGAAAACTTAAACAAGCCACGACGAGGAACTTGAAGCTAGTATTGTAGGCAGCATGACCATCTTCAATAGCAAAACATGTCGACACCAGCTTAACCATTCCTTAGAATTAAACAACAAGCCATAGGATTTTAAAGTTTTCAGCCTAGTGCGACATAAATCCTCAACCTATATTTAGGCTTATGTATGGCTCTGCTATACAATATAAGTCCTAACTCGCTTTAGGATTCTAAGATTGTAATTCTTCAGGACCTAAAACCTCATATCTTTCAGGTTATTTGCTTGATCATTTCACATGAATATAAGCCAAAATTAGTAAAATTAGCAAGAAGAAACACTTAAATTTTTGTCCTCTAAATTGAAGCCAAATAGTAGGATAGCTTGGGAAGTCATGGAGGTTCTCCTCAGGATCTATGAAATCCCCTAGTTCTTCTTCCTTCGAATTCTAAAATTAAATGTTCCAAATTTGAGTCATTCCCTTCACATATTTTTATCCGAGTTCATTGAAAAATTTTATTCCTTCGACCTCTTTGAAGAAAATATCCCCTGATTTTTAATGAGAGTTTTCTTAGGGGACTTTGGTTTTTAATATGTAATTAACTATAAGGGCTTGCCTTTATGGGAAACTTTCCCAAACCCTTCTTAATATGAACCCTATTTAATTTCTAATATTAAATAGGAGAACTTGTCTGCTTAAATAAAATAGTTTTGCAGACCAAACAAATTTCGTGTATTTCTTTGTTTATTTGATCGAGTCTCATCCTCAAATATTGTGTTTAGTTTCTGGGATATATACATAGCTTGAGGCATAGTACTCTTTCATTTAAATTTTGAAATATATGGGGTCAGTTTGTTTTCATATTTTTCAAAAAACTATATATACATTTGTAAATTAAAATGTCTTTTCAAAGCGGGTGACGGGATTCCGATTTTGGCGATAGTCAGCCTCCACAGGACGACCCCCTAATAATTGTGCCAACCATTAGATACGAATTCATCTACTCTTGCAATTTATTTAAATTCTTGCAAAATTATATACATGTTGAAAGTTCTAAAGTTTCACTAGAATGCCAAGAAGATTACAGGTACACTTTTATAATATTATTTAATTTCTATCATTTTACTATCTGCAATCTACTTTTACTGCAAAATATTGTAACTGCTTGGTTGTGCACTTTACTTTACTTGAAAAAATCAAAACCGTTTTCAAAAATTAATCAACATTTTATAAAACCTAAGACAATTTTTTTTAAAGGTAATCATAAATTCTTTGAAATGTCACTAAACTTAAAATGTCCTTTTGAATTTAGAGTCCCTCGGAGGAGGTAAGCCACTGTTGCTAACAAGATCTCCTCATTTTACATTGATTTTAAAACTCATTTATGCAAAGTAAATTTAGAAGAAAANCTAAGTAAATTAAAAAAAAATAGTGATACTGAAACTTGGGAACGTGGGATCCTAACCGGTGTGTCTCTAAACAAATTTATTGGACCCATAATATTTAAGTAACTGTTGCTAACAAGATCTCCTCATTTTACATTGATTTTAAAACTCATTTATGCAAAGTAAATTTAGAAGAAAATAGTAATACCAGAATAAGGGAACCGTGGGCTTTTAACCGGTGTCGCTCTAATGAATTTTTGGACTCCAACTTGTCATTTAATTCTTTTGAAACATAGTCTTTAGGACTGCTACTTTACCGAGGAGCTTGGAGTTAACTTTATGGGAAACCTTCTACAATAGCATGAGGATCTACAACTGCACATCTTTCCTTAGAATTAAACAACAAGCCATAGGATTTTGAGGTCGTCTGCCTAGTGCGACAAAAATTCTCAACTCATCATTAGGCCTTTGTATAGTTGTGCTATACAATTTAAGCTCTAACTCATTTTTGGATTCTGAGGTTGTAGTTTATCATGACCTAAATCATCACATCTTACAGGCTATTTTTGCGACCGTATCACATAAACGTAAGCCCTAACTAATAAAATTAGCATGATGAAACTTTTGATAATTTTTGTCTCTCTTAAATTGAAGTCAAACAATAGAATAGCTTAGGAAGTTACTAAGATTCTCCTCAGGATCCATGACATCCACTAGTTCCTCCTCCTTTGAATTCTAAAATAAAATGTTCCTTATTTGAGGCATTCCCCTTTCACAACACTTCGTCCGATCTTTAAAAAGTCCTACCCCTTGAAATTTCTGAAGATAATATTTTATGATCTTAATCGAGAGTTTTCTTAAGTTACTTCGGTCATCTAAGATGTAATTAACTATAGGGCCTTGCCCTTATAGAAAAATTTTAAGAACTCGACTTAATATAAATCCTATTTAATTTTTTGTATTAAATAGGGGAACTTGTTGGTCAACATAAAAAATAGATTTTCATAGATTTTAATGGATGTCTTAAATTCTTTAGTTTATTTAAGCATTTCCAATAAGTAGTGTGTCTACACTTCGGGAGTGATGCATTTCTTGCAATGTTGTGCTCGATTATTTAAACTTTTGTAGATATGAGATTGGTTTGATAATGTATTTTTCAAAACTTAAAATTTTAATTTTCAAAATTATATAAACATATATTAAATTAAACCAGGCGTTTGGATATTCATTCTGGCGACTAACAACTTCTAATTTGGCGACTGACATCTTCTGGCGACTACGTTGGGGATAAGTTTGTCTTTCTATTTAGATCATGGAATCTTGTCTTCATACATCAGTGATGTGTTCATGTCTCTTACAGACCAGATTATCATTCTTTAATTGACATGTGTCACCCATTTATTTCTTGGATAAGTACGATCAACTCTTTCAGACTTCAAGACTATCTGTTCAATCACCGTTTGAACATATATGTTTAGGAGTTCTTTAGGATATTTATCTTTGTGTGTGGTCGGACCCCCAATAAGTGTGTTGGTGGACTAGTTCTGCCTGGGTGATGTGGATTGTGAAGTTAGTCACGCACTGGGTCTTAAACTTTACTTTTCTCCTGTATCTTTTCACTTTTGGTTTGCTACTTTGCAAATTAAATCAAATCATTGCACTCTTCTTCTTTTTAAGCTTTCCCATTTAATTAACAATTTCTCACCTTTTAATTTTCCTCACTAAATCTTAATTTTTTTACAAACAAAAATTAAATAAAAATAAGAAAGACTTGCTCAGTCCACTGAGAGACCTTTGTTAATTTTTAGTGTTTGCAATTGAATTACAATGTATTATCCAAATAACTAACCCAGAACATTCTTTTTTATGCTACTGCAATGGCCTTCTAGATGCTCACTTTCTCCTGCAACCTGCTGACTAGTCGCGATGCCCGCAATATCGCCCCCACCAGAGCCAAATTCGACAAACTCAAAGTCGTACTTGGAAGGGCCCCATTTGTGGTAATGAAAGTCTCTGCCCTGGAAGTCCAGGAGTCGTCTGTTGAGTTTAACCTAAACTATCCTCAAGATTTCCCTTCTTGCAAGAAGGTGAAGACTACTGCAACCCCGACACCCATTAAGTATGTTATTCCCTTGTCTACTAAAAGAAAAGAAATTATGATTATTGAAGATACAGTTGAATGATTTATGGCCTCACCATTGGTATTTGAATTCAAATCTAGTTTGAAGTCCATACCATAGACTAGGTCTCAGAGACGAAATTGCAGTCAAAGGATTCAGAGGGCTAATAAAGCTCGAGTTCTAGCAAAGGTACATGTTGGTGATTTTCCTCACTAGGAGGAACTTCAATTGCTTGAGAACTCTCTGCAGCCACGAGGGAGTAGGTTTCACCCATTAATGGACACTAATGGATATAAAAGTATCCCAAAATATTGATGTTGCATTACACAAGTCTGTACAATATTTCAGAGATTGGTCGTTAAAAAAGGATGTTTAGTTGTTGAGCTGTTTAAGCGAGTGGGATGTGCGGTATCCACCCGAATGAGAAAAGAAATTTTGAAGTATGTTAGGTTTGCCCGATAGTCTCAAAGATCAGCTGAATCTTTCCTAGCTTGCATTTTTTGTTAGATTCTATCTAGGAAGCCGAGTTGATACTACCATTATTGCTACTGATTTCGCTATTGTACCAGGGTCTGCAGGACATCGACCGGCCAAATCAAGTCTTGGTCCAAGGATATTACTATTTGTTACTCATAAGAGTGTTCTAGGAAATGAGAAAGTAAAGAAGTTGTCCAGTGTTGCACTTAGTCCACACCGCGGGGAACGTGCCTCCCTTCAACGCATCGATGCCTTTATTGAGACACTTCGTCTCAAGACATCATCGTTAAAAAAGAGGTATGGGTACCCAAGCTCGCCTTACCAGTACAGCCCGGAAAGTGAGATTGTTGAAAGAAGCAAAAGTTTGAAGTATCATGTGTCGTTGCAACCATCGCTACCGAGTCCGTTGTACAAATGGAGGTTTCAAGAGAGTTTGACAGTTCTCAAAATGATCCAAAAAGTGATAATTGAAGAAAAAGTTGAAAAGCTCAGGTCGAGATTTATGAGTTAGCCAAAGAACATGGAGTAGACATGGATGATGAGGATTTCAATTTTAACGATTATCTCGATGAAGATTACATGGATGTTAATGTCATCGAGATTAGAACCGCTACATCCATGCACGATGCTCAACCTCTTGTTGAAGGGAACTCCAAAGATGATTTACGCAGGGTTTTTCTACTAAGAGATGAACATATTAGCCAAACAGAGACGAGAATGGAAGAGATGGCCACCACTATGGCTTTCATGGCTACAGTTCACGGACAGTCCAAGTCACAGCAGTTAGCTTCACCAGAAGTAAACCAGCCATAGATAGTTCACGATATTGATGAAAGGAGACAAGTTGCCTCCACTAACAAAGATGATCAATAAAAGAAAGATTCCTCACCAAGCATTATACTGGAAAAAGACATCAAGGAATTGGTCGAACAACAAGTTCTTATGGCCTTATCCCAATCCAAGGGTGATGCACTTTCTGGTATTCGGAATCACATTTTACTGGTATGCCGAGTTTTCCAACGGATCAGTAAAGATAATCATTGAGTTGGAAGAGTTGTTTGTGAGGAGATTTGCCAGAGCACAACATCATGTTCCTATTGAAGATCTTGTAGTTGAAATAAAAATGCCTAACGAGGCTTTAGTGGATTATAGCTTGAGGTGGAGAAACTTAAGCATGAAATGTGAGCCTCAGCTACAGGAACATCATGCAATTGAGATTCTACTCAAAAGCATCCATGAGTTGGTAGCCTTCATGCTTAAGGGACTCACCATCAAATTCCTTAAGATGTTGTTAAGCAAGGCCAGCAGTTTAAAAGAAGAATTCAAGCACATGGATTCCCAACCTGAGTATTCGAGAAGAAGTCTGGAATAGTAGTGACAGTTGATAAAGGGTAGCAGCTGATGAGTATTGCGGCAGAACATTCTCATCAGCGTTCCTAATAGTTATCACAGCATATTCAGCCGCAACAGTAGCAAATGTGGTAGTATGGCCAATCAAGCCAACAATCATACCAAGGAGGACCATACTGGGCAGATGGTAGATGAGGTCCAACTTCTTCAGAACAAATGAAAAAGGTGTATTCTTTCATAAATGAAGCTGTGTTGAAGATGTTCAAAATTTTAATAAAGAAGCCTAAGTTCAGATTGCTAGAGCCAAAGAAGCCAGAGAAAGTTGACAAGAAGGATCATCCTAATTTCTCCCCTTATCACAGAATGTTGGGACACACAATAGAGGGCTATTTCAGTTTTATGGAATGGCTTGAAAGGAAGCTTAAAGAAAGAAATATAGTAATCACAAAATAATATTTAAAAGAACCTATAAGAGGTTCTGTAAATATGATTTTGGTCGAGACAATCCCTCAGATAGATCTGTATTCAGAGAAAGATAGATGGGGTACACTTTGGAGCAAGTCATCAAAAAACACACTAGACCACATTCAAACCGCCTTAGCGCAGGCAGCCTTCCAAAGTCTACAGCCTGCACAGCCCAAGTTAAGGATTTCATTGAAGAAACTTCCACAACTAGAGAATAAGAAGATGTCATCACAAAGACCAATAGTGCGGGGGATTGGATAGGGGCTGCCTTGGTTTTCGGTTGGTTATCTCGGATTTGGGGAAGAAAATCCTAAAACCTCTAACCATGTCTGATAAGTTGTTTGCCCTATCTGGGCCTTAAGAATATAATGACTATGATTTTGGCTACATTCTAACTATCTCTAGTGATAACGTAACTAACTTTGGCCAATCTAACTCTAATCTTGATTCATAAACCAATCCTTATATTGTACTTATGCCCGATGCACATGTTGATGTGAACGAAGAAGATATCGACAACATTGGTTACAATAGCGCCAAGAGTGAGGAACCAATCCTCGAGTACCACAGTACACTCTTTACCATCAACTTAGACTTCTCTGATATAGAAGGAACACCGGCACTTTTTCCAACAACATTGAAAAAAGAAGAAGAAGAGATTATATAAATAAATTTGAGGAGTGGAAAGGTATTACCCCCGAGAACAGCACCAATAGATAAAGGGAAACAAATAGTCACTCGAGAAGAGCCACCTCCACCTCTACAAGTGGAAGAGACATATTGTACAAAGCAGATTATAATGTACTAGCTCATATTAGGAGGTTGCCAACCAAACAAAGCATCTACCACACTCGAATCCTGTGAAAAGAGATGAGAGAGTCTCTGGTTAAAACCTTACTTGACCTAGAGATTTGCTTAGCCCAGTTGGCCAGCACATCATTCGATGAAGTTTGTTCATTAAAGGAACAGCCTAGGATATTCTTCATAAATGAAGACTTGTTGCTCGACACCAACAAACACAACTGATCACTCTACATCTCCATGAATATCGACAGATTTGTGTTGTCCATAGTTTTGGTAGATCTGTGGTGTCACTCAACTTAATGAGTCTACAAACGTTGGCATAATTGGATATTGAGGCCTAGAAGCTTAAATTTGATAAGATGATGTTAAGAGGATTTAATTAGAATGGAGAAAGATCCCTTGGATTGATTATGTTGTTAATGAAAGTGGTAGAGCTAGTAACAACTACAAAACTTCATATCATCGACGTAAAGAGCTCTTCCAATACTTTACTGGGTTGACCATTGATTGATGAGCATAACATGGTTCCATCTTCTATACACCGGTACATCAACTACTTTAAAGAAGGACAAGAACATTTCATTAAATGAGATTTACAATCATTTTTAGTTCATGAGGTAGGCATCCACGAAGGCGTTGCCTACTACGCACCTCCAAAGAAAATTGTCTTTTCTCTTGAAGTTGTGTCAAATGAGATGGAAGATCCAGAAGAATCACAAGAGCAAGGCCTTTTAAATCCACTTCAATGAACTACTACCATTTCTTCACAACAAGCTAGTAGAGGTTCTTTTAGCCCATACACCCGAGATTGAGGTCAGAGATGTGGATGAAAAAGAACCAACAAGACTGTTGAACGGGCTAGGCTGACCATCAACATCGACATGGAAAGGAGTTTGGATGGAGAAAGTTTAGATGAAGAAATAATAATGACAAAATAGAAGAAGCTTCAATTCGAGATTTCCTTAGATGTTGTGGAGAAAAGTGATTACAAGTCGATGTATGATCTGATCAACCACTACTTACTTTCTACGACCCTTAATCCAATCCATCCTTAAAAGGTTGATAGTTTGGAGGCCAAGTAAGTCAGTAGCATCGATTTGAAGCCGGTCAGTTTTTACCGTGCCTCCCCTTCTACTAATTCTAAAAATCATGTAAATTTGGAAGAGGATTCTAATGAATTAATGGAATTGCCTTTTGGTTACTTTTCTCCTTGTGTACAAAAGTTAATTCAACAAGGACATGTGCCATAGCAAATGCCAAAATATAAGCTACAAATTTTTGAGAAATTAATGAATGTTAAAGGTCAAACTCCTAATTAGAAAGAATATCTCGGATTTGGTATTATAGGACCAGTCGTTGACTCAGAATTTTGTATGGTTGTTACTTGCGGATTGGAAGAGGATTTCCTTAATGTGGAGGATGCCTCTAAAGATCAGCTAATAGATGATGCTCCACCAGAATTGAAGAAGAGATTAAGTCAATAGTGGATGAATTTAAAGAAGTCAACCTCGAGACTGAGGAGCAGCCCCAACCTATCTTTATAAGTTCCCGACTCAGCAACACCACAAAATTGATAAAGTTATTGTCATAATTTAAAGGTTGTTTCACCTATAGCTATGATGAAATCCCAAGGCTATCAGTGGAAGTTGTAGTTCATAAGCTCGAGTGGACAAAGATATGACCTCAGTAAAACAAACTCCCAGAAGAAAGCGCTTCGAGATAGATCAAAAAGCTATTGCAGAGGTAAAGAAAACAATAGACACTAACTTTGAGCGGGAAGAGCAATGCTCTACATGGTTAGCCAACATTGTATCGGTTAGGAAAAAGAATATACAAATCTATATTTGTGTCGATTTTAAGGATTTAAATAAAGCGTGTCCAAAAGATGAGTTTCCACTACCGACACCGGAGCTGATGGTGGACATCGCTTCGTTACATGAGATCTTTTCAATCATGGATGGAACATCAGGACATAACCAAATCAAGATGGCTCTAGAATATATAGCACTTACAACTTTCAGGACGCTGATTAGGATTTTCTACAATGTAGTGATGGCATTTGGTGAAGATCTCTAGAGCAACATATAAATGAGTTATGACACAGATATTCACAACCAAGTGAAATGCTACGTGGATGATTTGCTCGTCAAAAGTAAATACAGAATAAATCATTTGTATGATTTGAGGATCATGTTCGAATGATTACAAAAATACAGTCTCAAGATGAAACCCTTAAAGTGTGCCTTTGGCATCAACTCCGGGAAATTTCTAGGATTAGTTGTTCTTCATCAGGGAATCAAGATAGACCGAGACAAGATTAAAGTTATCTTGGAAATATCTCTTCCCAAAACCTTGAAACACTACATTACTTTCAAGGAAAGTTGGCATATTTTATGTGCTTTATTTATTAATTTCTCAAGTAGGTGTAAGCCCTTATCGGCATTAACTAAATAAGTCGCTAAATTCATTTAGGAAGAGAAATGCCAGCAAGCCTTTGAGGACATCAAGCAATATTTAATGACGCCTCCTACTTTGGCACCCCCTATTGCGGGAAGACTTTTGATACTTTATACTGCAGCCTTAGACGATTCTCTCGAAGCCTATTAGCTCAAGTCAATGATGAGGGTAAAGAAAATGCACTCTATTACTTGAGTCACAGTCTAATACCAACAGAGGTAAGGTATCCACCTATTGAGAAACTTTGTCTAGCTTTAATTTTCACAGCCCAAAGGCTCAGACATTACATGCTTTCTCATAAGATAACTCTTATTTCAAAAGTTAATTCATTACAGTATTTGATGACCTGACCAACACTCTCCGGATGCTTAGCAAGGTGGTCGATGTTTTTATTGCAATTCAATATAACTTTTATTCCCCTTCGCACTACCAAGGGATAGATTTTAGCAGATTTTCTCACAATACGCCTTCTTTCAGTTGGGTTCCATCTCAATGATGAGCTACCAGATGAGTAGAAACTACAAATAAAGTTGTTTAGTGCCAGACATTGGGAAATGTACTTCGATGAAGCTTTGTTAGCGAAGAAGGAAAAAATATTATAGATAGTTATACCAAGAAAAGCAGGAATCGGTCTGATTTTCATCACACCAGATGAGGGTATGTTGAGATTCTCTTATCGCCTGATAGAGCCGTGTACAAAGAATGAAGCAGATTATGAAGCATTGATCATCTGGTTGTAGTTGGTAATCTCAATGGACATAGCAGACATTATCGTCTGTGGCAGCTCACAACTTATCATCCGACAAGTTGCCAAATAGTTTAATATTTTAAAGCCAAAGTTAGCAGAACACTATCGGTACACAATGAAGTTGTTAGAACATATCTCTACTGTGACTCTATACTAGATTCCTCAGGGAGATATCTCCCACGCAGACGCTCTAGCAAAACTTGCTAAGGAACTGGCTTGTCCACCAGAGGATTCCATTGATATTATAGTATAAGGACGTCAGGTTTTATCAAATATCAACCTCAACAATCTACCCAAGCTTGGAAAAGAAGAAGAGAAGTTGATTGCAGTTGCTGACATCGATGAAGATTGGTGCTAGCCATTAATAAAATATTTGTAAACAGGAAAGCAACCTGAGAAGAAGTCTGAAGCATATAACATCACAAGAAAAGCTATGTCATATGCTCTAATGGGTGACATCCTTTACAAAGGATCGTTTGATTAGATGTGGATTAGATGTCTAAGCAGA
The DNA here is from genome assembly GCA_003013225.1 of Phalaenopsis aphrodite. Lineage (NCBI taxonomy): Eukaryota > Viridiplantae > Streptophyta > Magnoliopsida > Asparagales > Orchidaceae > Phalaenopsis > Phalaenopsis aphrodite. Next base: position 144,523 of record NEWO01000202.1, read on the forward strand.
GTCGAGGCACAACATATCATCAAAGAAGTACACATTGGTTTGTGTGGAGCTCATCATTCAGGGCCAAGGAAGAAAATAAAGATTAAAATACTTGGATATTATTGGCCAGCAATGATATTTGACTGCATGAATACAACCAAAAAGTGTCACCTCTGCCAAGTGATCCTGATTTTTTATATAGATAGATGTAAAATGCAATGTATGCAACTAATTCTTTAATAAATATTCTTAATTTGCAACAAATCCAAAAACTTGATCCAAAGCAAGAGCTACGTAAATCTTTCACTATGAAGCAAATAAGAATGTAGTTATATTATTTTAATATGGGATACTACGTAAGTACACGTATCATTATCAAGTAATATACAACTTTTTGATTAAGTCCTAAATATCAATCTCACAGGGAGGGCTAATTTTAGATAACAAAATTTTACTTAGCAATATTTTATACTTAAACTTAAGATGCTAAAGTAGGATTGAAAGTTTGATTCTTTTTGTAATTTTTGAGAATTGAAAATAAAGTAAACAACTAATTAACTTAACTAAAATACTTGCAAGATAAAGGTAATATAAATAAAATAGCTTTTTTCTTATCATGAATCAGTGATAAATATAGAAATTCTATTATAGAAGAAAGTTAAATGTGTTGTGTCAAATAGGAGCAATAATATTGTTCACCCTTACTAGAGATTCTAAAAAGAACATTGGCTAATATATAGTTTTAATAAACTTGAAGACCGGCTAAGGCGGGAAGATACTAGCTCTCACTCAAGTGTTCCCTCTTCTCCCTCCACCTTGGGGCTAACATCTTGTCTCAAAACCTAAAACTAAAAAATCAAATTGGGGGCTTTATCCTGTCACTCTAAAGTCCTCTAATTCTACAGGCTTTAAAATATATTTCTCTAATTATTTGCACACAACCCCATGAAATACCTTCTCATTCATGAAATCAATATGTGATTCTAACCATTTGTTGACTGAAACAATATCATCTCGATTCTTGCATGTTCTCACAACAGGTATTAACATCTTAATTGGACAAATCAAGAAGTAAATGAAGTGCAAGGCTTTAAATCATCATAACTTCTTCCAAAATTGAAGTCTAATACTTCACACAACTTCGTTTAGATATTTAATCACTTATCATTTTAAGGAAAAAGATAAAAAAACTGCTAAGAATTCATGGAGAAAACACAACCACACATGAGTTTAAAAATAGAAATCATGCACACAAATAAGAAATCTAAATTAAAACCAAGTGTAAATACAAAGATAAACACTTATCTCAAATTCTCTCCACCAAATGTTTATAAGTTCCTTTGTATTCTCTTCCTTCTCTCCCAGTACAAACTAACACTTAAAACAAAATAAAATAAACTAAAGGTGGTTGGCGGCAGTGGTGGCGATGGGCGGTGGTGGTGACAATGGGCTGTAAATTTTGATGGATGGCTGGCCTCCTCTCTTGGAAAATCTAAGTCTTTTCTTAAAAAAATCCAAGGGGTGTCTTTGTTTCTCTTCAAAAAGGTGTCTTCATTCAATGAATCTTCTAGAAGTTGCTCCTCAAAAGCAAATTGAATGAAATTTCATATCTATGGGTTATTTCTGACATTTTTATCAAGGGTTGCTTCAGGTACCTCATCAAAAATCCGCTCAAATTAAATAATTCATCAAGTAACTACTTCTGGTGCTCAAGCGTTGGGTACCTGGCTCTTAGGCGCGGAGCCTCTGACGCTTAGGCACCCCAGTTCATTTTTGCACTTTCTTCATTTTTGCTCCAATTTTGACCCATTCTCACTCTGTTTAGAATTTTTTATCCATTTGATTGTACCTGCAAGAAAATCACACAAATAACTTTCATTAAAGTGGAATATCTCAAAAATAGGTATAAAAATGTGCATAAAAACACTGTAAATTTTAGCTGCATCAAAATTCCCCAAACTTAGGATGTTACTTGTCCTCATGTGACCTTTCAATCTTAAAAAAATAACATAAGTAGATAATGTATATGAGTTTTCTGGGAAGTTACCAAAATTTTGATGTAGAAATATGGTAGTCCAATTTAGAAAAAATATTAGTAAATGAGACAAACTTAAATTTTAGAAATTTTTAATGTTAAGAAATATGAAAATATGAGTTCCTATCTAATTTAGAAATATTGTAGATTTTCCAAATATAGAGTTTAGGCATTATATCATCTTCACTTAAAATATTTTTATTAAGTATAATTTTACTCTCTATATTGTATCCTTAAGCATAAGAATTTCTAAAGTCTTATAGTTTAAAAAGACCAGCTGTGGAACCAATTTTAATTAGACACTAATCCTCAAGTTTCTCCTCCCTTTTCAACTTTTTCTTTTCTGTTTTCTATTTTTCTATTTTTCTTTCTTTTTATTTTTCTTTTTCTTTTCTTTTTCAGGCAAGGATTATTATATTTGGATAGGTATTTAATGGTTTTGAATTCAACTTTTCCTTTCCTAAGGAAAAGAGTTGATATTTTTCTTTCACTTAAAAACATAATAATAATTTTGAAAAGTAATTTCAACTAAAAAAATTTAGGTTTTGAAAATAAAAGGTCTAAATTTCTAACTTTTTGAAATATACAATTTTTTCTACTAAACATAGATACACAATACTTAGCATTTTCCACACTAAAAAGTTTTAACTTTAATTTTTTCCTCATTACTATAAATTTTAACTAAATTCTCTTGCTCATTTCTAAAATCAAAATTTTACTTCCCTAATATATCATCATATGCATAATCATTTTTCAAATCAAATTCAAATTTATTTGAATTACATTTGAGAACAATTAAAGTTTTAAGTTCTTTTTAAAATTTTTCATCCCTCCTCCAAAATTAAATTTTTAATAGAAATATAATGAAACAGGAATGAAAACTAACTATAACATGCTTACAAGAATTTTTATATCCTAAATATGCAAGTACAAAAATTAAAAATAGGAGTAAAAACTTAATTGATCAAATTTTCTTTCCCTTAAAATACAGAGATTCATCGGACTTCTATGCAGTGGAGTATAACGTAAAAGCAAATAAACATACTAACAAACATGCATGACTACAACATAAAGAAAAATAATTTACAAATTTTTAATATGCAGCTTTAAGTAGCAAGTTGGCTAAATTTTAAACCTTCTTAAGATTCTAGAATTAAGTTCAAAAAACACTATCTAAATACAACACAATTAAAAAAATTACTATCGCACATAATAACTGCTCACTAAACATAAACACATTACAATAGATGTACGAAACAAAACACAACATAACAAAACTAGCTGTTTTTACAATCACAACTAAAAACATAATAAAAAGTACAGAATACTTGTACCAACAATATAAAAACTAAAATCATAAAATAGAACTAAAGATCCAAACTAATCATCACCCTCTTCATCAACACTGTCATCACAATGCTAAGCAGCAGTAGGCTCAAATGATGGATATCTAGGGTACTGAGGAAACACTATATCCCGATTACCTCTGTTGAGCTGCTCCATAGCTGACATATCAAACACCAACCTGCTCGTATAATGAAAAGATCAAGGATACAAATCACAAACCTACAGTAGTTGTTGTGGCAATTGAACTAGTAATAACTCCATAAATTAATCCTCCAATATCAATTGGCTTGGACTGTCGAATACAATAGTTCAAATTTGCTCTCTCTTGAGTCACTTCACTCAAATGGTTTGTATGTAGCAGACGAGCAGAAATAAAATAATGTCATGCCTTTGCAATTGCATCAAACCTTGAAGTAGAAAATTTTACCCTTCTTTCATTTGTAATATTCCATAATCCTCTCCCAATAGTAAAAAATGATATAATCTCGTCTATCTCCTTCTCAGTAGGACTATAGTTTGGATAAAAACATAAAGTACTCGGGGACAAATAATAAAACTGATTAATTACCTCATGAGAAAATGGAATTGTCTTTCCCCTCACTTTGACTCCTTCATCATCAGCCTCCGAGAGATTAGCATAGAACAATCGTACCACAAAAATCACGGCGACAACAAAAAAATAACAGAGCCGCTCCCACTGTCGGCAAACAATCAAATCTTCTACAGCTCCTCTCGGACATTTGAAACATCGCTCAGGAATTAATTTCCTTGAATGCAGTGCATTGTTATACCAATCTTGAGCTCTTGAACTGACAAATTTACTTGAATCAAATGGACCTTTTCCCTTGCTTCTCTTCATTCTTGGTGCTATTTTCTAAAAAATGTATAAAATTCAAAATAAATTTCACAATCAACTCCAAATCACTAAACTCAACTCCTAAAAGCTTAAACTAACAAATCTATGCATTATCCATCAAATTTTTACCATGAATAGTGATTTTTAGGTAACTCATGAAATACATGTGAAAATCAAAAATTTTTTGCATAAAAGTGAAGCTCTTACCTCAAGAAGATCAAATCTAACAAATTTTTCTTTAATCCACCAAGAAATCTTCAAGATAAACGATGCCCTAGCTCCCAATTCGTGAAAACTGAAGGTAGGGGGTGAGTGAAGGTGAGTTAATGGTGTTTTTCGGCCCAAAAATTCACTTAAAATCGTTCACGAACCTGTTTTCATGAACTGGTGCTTAAATGTGGGATTTGGCACTTAAACACCAATGCACGAATTTTGATTTTTTTGATTTAAGTGAAATGCACTCCTAACCTAAGTCAAACATCCCTCTATGGTCTCAAAATACTGTAATAACTATTTTCTCTCCTCTTATCTATTCTTTTACTCAAGATTTACCAATTTAAACTAACTCGATTCAACACTAATAAACACAAAACTTCACACAAAAAACATTTATATTAATTCACAAATGATTAAAATCACTTTCAAATACATAGATTCTCAAACCAAATAGTCTCAAATGAGAAAATTCCTAACCAAAAGACTAGATCTTAATAACATAGAACACACATTAAAACACTTAACAATAAATAAACACTAAACACATAAACAAACACTAAATACATAAACTCTAAATTACAAACTTAATTCCATTACTTAGTCAATGGAACAACTTCTAGCCTATCTTTAGTCTCTCCTTCAGCATGTGGAATGTATATCTGAAAGAACGGACGATAATTAATAACTCTGGTTGAATTTTCTTCAATCTACTTGTTCTTTAGATATATTGCCTTATCTGCTTCTTCTATAAAATTGGTATGGCTAAATTGAATCTTAAGTTGCCATCTCATATGAACCAGATGTCTGTTAACTTCCATCAATTTTGCTTCAATTTAAGCCACGTTAGCCTCAATTTTACTGTTTTTCTTCACTATTCCTTCGATACCAATGGCGAGGAAACCATTGTATAACTCTTGAGCACTCTGACTAATAAACTTCTATCTCATTGCTTCCTCCTTCTTCTTCATATCACTCTACCAAGAAGACATTTTTCAAAGCTTCTCTCTTTTCACTTAAAATTTCTGGGTTAAACGAAGGTGTGGTGAAATTTCTCCTTATTCCCTGATATTTATAGGCTCTAAACTTCTTACATAATTCCTAAGCACATCCTAGAACTGTCCTCACTCTTTCAAGCCAACCAATTTGCAGTTAGAACTTCTAGAAACCAAAGTCGCACATGTTTTTTTACTGTCGTGTATAAGCATCGGATCTTGGCGCTTAAGCGTCAGTGCTCAACTTAGCACAGGTCAACTTAACGTCCAAATATTCATTCTGGCATGTCTAAGTCATCTTCTAAAGTTTTAGAATAATCACTAACTCAATATATAGTCAAAATACTACCAGAATTTTCTAAATCACACACAACAACATAAAAATAAAAACAAGCACAAAGATAACTATGGGGTGCCTCCCACGGAGCACTTGGTTTAATGTCGTCAGCCCGATGTAACCAGCGCTTATTCTGGTTGACCCAACATCATAAATCATTTAATATAAGATGGTCATCTAAAAAGTAGGATTTATGTCTGTGACCATTTACTTTGAATATTTTATCAGTTTTAGGATCTTTGATATCCACAGGTCCATAAGGATAAAATTTTATCACAACAAATGGGCCCATCCACCTGAACTTAAGTTTTTCTGGAAATAATCTTAATCTTGCATTATAAAGCAAAACTTGTTTCCCTTGCTGAAATATTTATTAAGAATCCTCTGATCATGCCACATCTTCATCTTTTCTTTGTAAATCTTAGCACTTTCATAAGTCTAATTCTTTATCTCTTCCATCTTATTTAATTCCAATAACCTCTTCTCACTAGCATCTTTCAAATTATAATTAAATTAATCACCCAATATGCTTTATGCTCAAGTTCAACTGGTAAGTGACACACTTTCCCAAATATTAGCCTGTATGGGGACATTCCTACAAAGTTTTGTATGTAGTCCTATAAGCCCATAAAACATAGTCAAGTTTAGCTGACCAATCTATTTTAGTTGGATTCACAGATCCTTCCAATATTCTTTTAATTTCATGATTGGATAATTCAGCTAAACCACTTGTTTGAAGAAGATAAGTAGTTGTAATTCTATGGTTAATATGATATTTCTTTAATAATTTCTCCATTATTGCATTTCTGAAATGACTTCCCCTGTCAGTTATGATAACTCTCGGCATCCCAAATCTACAAAAATATATTTGTTCTTAAAAACTTTGCAAAGCTTTGAGCATCACATCAAGGTAAAACAATAGCTTCTATCCATTTGGATACATAATCTAATACTAAATATATATATATAAAAATTACTGAAAGATAGTCTAAATGGTCCCATGAAATCTAATCCTCAAACATCAAATATCTCAACTTCTAACGCATATATGAGGACCATCTTATTCCTCCTAGAAATATTACCTACTCATTGACATTAATCACAAGTTTTGATATAAGCATTAACATCTCTAAAGATTGTAGGCCAATAAAATCCAAATTGTAAAGTTTTGTATGTTATTTTATCAACACCCAAATGTCCCCCAAAATCAGAATTTTGACATTTTTTTATAATTTTATAAGTTTCTTCTAAAGGCACACAGCTTCAAAAAAATAAGATCATTTCCTTGTTTATATAAAAATGGGTCACCCAAAAATTAATTCTCGACTTCATATAGAAATTTCCACTTCTGTTGGTATGTCATTCCATAAGGTATAATATCACTAATAATGAAGTTCACAAGATCGACATACCATGGAACACGTCACTTATTAACATTGAATAAAACTTCATCTGGAAATTTTTCAATAATTTCTTTTTCAAAATAAAATGGTTTTTCTAATTCAAGCCTGGACAAATTATTAGTAATTTGATTCTCAGCTCCCTTCTTATCTACTATTTCAAAGTCAAATTCTTGCAAAAGAAGAACTCATCTTATCAATCTTAGTTTTGCATCATTCTTTTTCATTAAATACTTAATAGCAAAATGGTCTGCATGCGCTATACATTTAGTTATAATTAAGTTTGATCTAAATTTATCAAAAGCATATACTACATCTATTAACTCTTTCACAGTTGTGGTATAATTAATTTGAGCTTCATTAAGAGTTCTACTAGCAAAGTAGATAACTTTAAAAATCTTATCATGCTTGTGTCCTAAAAAAGCTCCAATAGCATAATCACTAGCATCACACACTAATTCAAAAGATCTTTTTTAATCTGGGGAAATAATAATTAGAGCAGTGACTAATTTTTCTTTTAATAATTTAAAAGCTTTTAGGCACTCTTCATCAAAATTAAAAATTACATCTTTTTCAAGTAAATGGCATAGAGGTTTAGCAATTTTTTAAAAGCCCTTAAATTATTACTTGTAGAATCAAGAATGTCCTTAAAAATTCCTAATTTCTTGCACACTTATTGGGTAAGGTAAATTAGGGATCACTTGAATTTTTGCAGCGTCTACTTTCATACCATTTTCTAAAATTTGATGTCCCAAAACTATTCCTCCTGCTACCATAAATTGTCATTTTATCCAATTAAGGACTAAATTTGTTTCTTCACAATGCTTAAAAAATTTTGATAGATGTTCTAAACATGAGTCAAATGAAGTTCCAAACACTAAAAAATCATCTATAAGAACTTCAATCCCTCTTTCAATTAAATCACAAAAAATAGTCATCATGCATCTTTGAAATGTAGCAGATGCATTACATAAAAACTAAAGGGCATTCTTCTAAAAGCAAATGTACCATAAGGACTAGTAAATGTTATTGTCTTTTGATCCTTAGGAGCTAACTGTATTTGGTGATAACCAGTATATCCATCTAGAAAATAAAAGTATTAATGACCAGCTAGTCTATCCAGGGTTTGATCCAGAAAGGGCAGTGCAAAATGATATGTCCTAGTGATGAGGCTTAATTTTCTATAATAAATGCATATTCGCCATCCAGTGACTTTTCTTGTTGGCAGTAACTCATTATGTTCATTCAAAGTCATAGTCACTGCTCCTTTCTTAGGAACGCTTTGAATTGGACTAACCCATGCACTATCTGAAATAGAGTTGATAATTTCAGCATTTAACCGCTTGAAATTTTATTTCTTAATAACTTCTTTCATAGTAGGGTTTGATCTCGTTTGCGTATCAGCCCTGGTTTTGCAGTTCTCTTCCATATGAATTTTATGCATACAAATTGAAGGACAGATTCCTTTTATATCAGCAATTATCCATTCAATGGCTTTCTTGTAACTCTTTAAAATTTCCATCAAACTCTCCTCTTCTTCTGTAGTTAATTTTGAGGAAATTATGACAAGTAACACAGAGGAATCACCTAGAAAGCCATACTTCAAATATTCAGGAAGCAACTTTAACTCAGGCTAAGGAGGTCTTTTGATTGATGGACAAAAAGATGTATATTTTTCTGTTGTGTCCAAAACTTCAAAACTTTCTCGAATATAGTTTGAATCTTCCTTATATAAATCTTCATACACATCTAATTCCTCTTCTTGCTTGTGTTCCAACTCTTTCATTCATATTTCTTTTCATAAGTTATTTTTAAATGACATTCAATTAAATATTTTATAACAACCATTCTATAGCATTCATCATCTTTACCTTTTGTAGGGTATTTCATTTATTTATAAATATTAAATGTGATTGTTTGATCATTGACTCACATAATTAATTCTCCTTTCTACACATCTATCATTGCTCTTCTTGTGGCTAGGAAAGGTCTCCCCAAAATGATAGGTATCTCCTTATCTTCCTCCATGTCTAGCACAATAAAATCGACAAGAAAGATAAATTAATCCACTTTCACTAGGACATCTTCTATAACTCCTTTATGATAGGTTATTGAATGATCTGTTAACTGCAGAGTTACAGTAGTAGGGGTTATTTCTCCTAATTCCAATCTCTTAAATATTGATAATGACATAAGGTTGATGCTTTCTCCTAAATCACATAAAGCTTTCCCATAAAATCTGTCTCCTATTGCACATGGAATTGTAAAGCTACCAAGATTTTTAAGCTTTTCAAGAAGCTTTTTCTGAATTAGAGCGCTACACTCATCACTAAGTGCAATAGTCTCTTTATCTTCAAACTTCATTTTGCTATTAAGAATATCTGTCATAAACTCTACATAGCTTGGCTTTTGTTCTAGAGTTTTAGCAAATCAAATATTAATTGTAAGCTTCTTAAAAATTTCCACAAATTTTGAAATATGCTTATCCAACCTTTATTATCAAAGCCTTTGAGGAAATGGAGGTGGTGGTTTTCCAAATCAACTATAAGTGGAGAAGTGGGTCTCTCTAAACCTTTCGGAGCATCCTCTTTTAGTTCTTCAATCTCTTCTCTCGCTACCTCAGTCTCTCTTTAAACTCTACCTTCCAGGTCTCTTCTACTTCTAAGTTGAACGGCTTTTACTTGTTCTTTATTCTACTCTTTTAGATTTATTTATGTATTACTAAGAAGTGTTCCTTATGATCTATTACTTAATCAATTTGCTATTCATTCCAATTGATTCTCAATATTTCCAATTGTAGCTCTTTGACTTTGTAACTGATTTCCCATTTGTAACACTAATTCTTCTATAGACAACTTCTTCTCCTTAAATTGTGGAATACTTTTAAAGCCTGGAGGATAAGTAGGTCTATAATTAATATTATCTTGATTGTTCCAATTTCCCATTGGGTTTACTTGATTGTTCCCCCATTGTTGATTATTACCACTCGAAGCATTGTTCCAGTTAATGTTGGGATGATTCTTCCAATCTAGGTTATAATAATTTGAATATGGGTTATTATGCTTATTATTTATGACAATCAAAGTTTCTAATGATACTTGAGAATCTACTATTTGGTCTAATGAATTCTCTTCAATCATAAGAGTTGGTTGAGAAAAATTCATTTCAAATTAGTCTAACTTCCTTGACATTGTTGAAACTTAATTTGCTAGCATAGAAAAAGCACAGTTTCAGGAATATTGGCTTATTTTATGAAATTTATTCTTTCACAAGGCCATTGAAAATTATTTGTAGTCATCTCTTCTATTAAAGCATAAGCATCATTAAATGGCTTTGACATCAATGAACTACCATAAGCGGCATCAATAATAGATCTAAGAGATCTAGCTGATTCATCATAAAAGGTTTGAATTATTTAACCAATCTAGTATAGCATAGTGTGAACACTTTCTTAAGAGTTATTTAAATCATTCATATGCTTCATAAATAGAATTCTCTTCAAACTGACATAAAGATGTAATATCATTTTTAAGCTTTGCAATTTTTTATTTTTTATGGTGGAAAAAATTTAGCAAGGAATTTTTATGCTAAATCACTCCAAGTTCTAATAGATCCAGATGATAATAAATGTAACCATATCTTAGTCTTATCCCTTGGTGAGAAAGGAAATAATCTAAGTCTTATATCATCATTTGATACAGCATCATATTTAAATGTAGCACACAATTCTAAAAAACTGGCATGATGTAAATTTGGATCTTCAATTGGTGCTTCCCCAAACTGATTATTTGATATTATTTCGATAATAGCAGGTTTAAGCTCAAATGAATTATCCACTACAGCAAGTTTTTGAATACTACAATGAAGTTCATCCACCATAGGCTTTACATAATCTCTTAAAGGTCTAAACTCTTCAACATTTTGATTACTTTGATTTGTTAATTTGTGAAAATTTTCAGTAATTTTTAGTTTTTTAAAATTTTCTAATAGTTCTTTTTAATTCAGAATCGTAAGGCACAAGTCTTGTGGAACCTAAACTACGCATGCATTACAGTAAAACACATAAAATAAAATAAAATAAAGCAAAAAATAAAAACACACAAATAAGAACTATATAAATAAAAACGACACTACAATATTCCTAAAAAAAATCTGAAAGTTTAAATAAGACTTTGTAAAAATTTTGCTTTCTAAGAAAAATTTCTTTTGAAAACATTTTTGCAAATTACTATTATTTTTCTCCTCCTCCCCAGCAATGACACTAAAAACTTGATCACGATTTTGTATACAGATAGTTGTAAAATGTGATGTATGCAATTAATTCCTTAATAGATATTCTTAATTTGCAACAAAGCTAAAAACTTGATCCAAAGCAAGAGCTAGGTAAATCTTTCATTATGAAACAAATAAGAATGTAGTTAAAATATTTTAATATGGGATATTACGCAAATATATGTATCGTTATCAAGTAATGTAAAGCTTTCCGATCAAGTCTCGAATATCGATCCCATAGGGAGGGCTAATTTTAGAAAACAAAATTTTACTTAGCAATATTTTTTACTTAAACTTAAGATGCTAAAGTAGAAATGAAATTTTGATTTTTTTTGTAATTTTTAAGAATTAAAAATAAAGTAAGCAACTAATTAACTTAACTAAAATACTTGCAAGATGAAGGCAATATAAATAAATTAACTTTTTCCTTATCATGAATCAGTGATAAATATAGAAATTATGTTGTGGAAGTATGATAAACGTGTTGTGTCAAATAAGAGCAATAATAGTTTTCACCCTTACTAGAGATCCTATAAAGAACATTGGCTAATTTATAGTTTGAATAGTCTTGAAGACCGGCTAGTCAGGGAAGATACTATCTCTCACTCTAGTGTTCCCTCTTCTTCCTCCACCTGTGGGCTAACATCTCGTATCAAAACCTAAAACTATAAATCAAATTGGGGGCTTTAGCCTATCACTCTAATTCTACATTCTTATTCATGAAATCAATATGTGATTCTAACCATTTGTTAACTGAGATAATGTCATTTCGGGTCTTACATGTTCTCACAACAGGTATTAACATCTTAATTGGACAAATCAAGAAGTAAATGAAGTGCAAGTTTTCAAATCATCACAACCTCATCCAACATTGAAGTCTAATACTTCACACAACTTCCTTTAGATATTTAATCACTTATCATTTTAAGGAAAAAGATAAAGAAAACTACTCAGAATCCATAGAGAAAACACAAGCACACATGAGTTTAAAAATAGAAATCATGCACACAAACAAGAAATCTAAATTAAAATCAAGTGTAGATACAAAGATAAACACTAATCTCAAATTCTCTCCACCAAATGTCTTGAATTTCTTTTGAATTCTCTTCCTTCTCCACAATACAAACTAATACTCAAAATAAAATAAAATAAAGTAAAGGTGGCCAGTGGCGGCTGCGGCGGTGATGTGCTATAAAGTTTGATGGATGGTTGGCCTCCTCTCTTGAAAAATTTAAGTCTTTTTTTATAAAAATCCAAGAGGTGTCTTGGTGTCTCTTCAAAAAGGTGTCTCTATTCAATGAATCTTCTAGAGGTTGCGTCCCCATAAGCAAATTGAATGAATTTTTGTGTTTATGGTCTATTTCCCATGTTTTTATCAAGGGTTGCTTCAAACACCTCTTCAAAAATCTACTCAAATTAAATAATTTATCAAGTAACTACTTCTGGCTCTTAAGCGCGGGGTACTTGGCATTTAGGCACGGAGCCTCTTGCACTTAAGCGTCATAGTCCATTTTTGTACTTTCTTCATTTTGCTTCCAAATTTAACATTTTTTCATTATTTTTAGCATTTTTCATTCATTTGATTGTACCTGTAAGAAAAACACAAAAATATCTTTCATTAAAGTGTAATATCTTAAAAATAGGTATAAAAATGTGTATAAAAACAGTATATATTTTAAGTGTATCACCAAGTACATGGGGTGGTCTTACACCAACCTCTAAATGTGCTACATCTAACCATTGCCTCATGGTCATTCAAGTGTTAGAGAATAAACATAACAGGTTCAATAGGTCCTCCATCCTCTAAGGGACACATTTTTATTCTAACAGCTATGGATTACTTCTGAAAATGGGCAGAAGTAGTGTTGCTATAGGAGATTACAACACAACACGTTCTTCAATTTTTCAAGAGTCAGATTATCTGTCATTTTGATGTTCTGCACAAAGTAATTTCAGATAATGGGTCAGCCTTAAAAAGCAAAAAGATCAATAACTTCGTCAAATGACATGGGATAGATTAAAGATACTCAACAATTTAATATATAAGGGCGAACGGCTTGGTTGAGGCTTTCAATAAGACGTTGTGCAAATTTTGAAGAAGATATTAAATGAGAATAAAAGATGCATGATAAATTGTCAGAAGCTTTATGGGCGTATAGTATGACATTCAAAACTCCCAAACAATATACACCTTATGCATTTGTATATGGGTTTGAGGTCGTACAGTCATTAAAACTCCAGATAGCATCTCTTAGAGTCAACGTCACTGATCAAATCATAATATAATAAAGTGCAAATCTCAAAGTTGATTAATTGTAAGGTCTCGAGGGAAAACAACTGGAAGAATAGCATAATTTGGAACTCTACCAAGCAAGGATGGTGCAAGCTTATGATAAATTGGTCCGCCCGAGGGCGTTCAAAGTAGTTGATCTCGTGCTTGTTCTCAAATGATCTATTCTTGCACACCCCAAGATATGTGAAAAATTTGAACTAAATTGGGAGGGACCATTTGTCATATAGAATGTCTATTCAAGAAAATCTTACCAACTGGTGGATTTCCAGGGTGAAAGGCTTATGTTGTCAGTTAATGGCCGGCATATGAAGATATACTATACGACATGATGTTGCTTGACATGAATTTTTAAAAATGTTACTTTCTCTGGGGATGTTTGTTTGGCCAGCGTCTGTGACTGGGTCCAAAGTTTTGAAGAAAAATTAAATTTAATAAAATAAAATTTTGAATTTGCCCACCTTAATTTCCTTCATTTTAATTTTGAAATTTCACTAAATTAAAATAAATAAATAAAAGACTTGCATTTGTATAAATTTAAAACTCATTTAAAAAATTATTTGTTATTGTTCTTATTAGTTTGGAATTTCAGCGCACTAATGTTTTTCTTTCTTCTGCAGAAAAATGACAGGGCAAAAGCTGATTTTTGCTTTTAAAGATGGCTAGAATCTCACACTAAATGAAGGAAGATGAGCCGAGGGTGGCATCCTAGACTTTGACTTAATGTAGACTACGAGGGTCCACTAACGAGCATAGTCAGCTACCAGGAGACAGAAGGGTTACCATCACTACTAAAAATCAATACTAAGAAAGACTCCTCACTGAAAAGGAAGAAAGCACAGACACCACAACATCCAATGGAAGGAACCAGCCATTTATATTCCATGATCATTGCACCGACAGGAAACTAAGTTAGTGACAAAGTAGAAAGAGTACTAGTTGGGCCGCTTAGAAGGACGCAACACCGAAATGCCAACCGTCGCAAGCACAGAGCTTTCCTACGTCAGTAGAAGAGACATATAAAAGAAATAGAAGAAAAACTTACCCCAATTTTTAGGGGGAAATTTATTACCCATGCATGAGGGAAACTTCTACCAATCTACCCGTCATAGAAGATGAGTTAGAGATTTCGGATAAGCTTTGTAAGGGTTGCCCGATGTGCAACGTTGAGATTCAAAGATAAGCATCAGTAGCATGGGAATTTGTGGAGTGCCCAGGATGTACTGCCCTCCACTTGGAGTGTTATTATACCTTCAACAAATATACAGTTGTCATCACAAGGTTTTAAGAGGTCGTGCACCAAGATACTGAGTCATACATCCCACTACATACAAAGCTGACCCAAACATGGTTTCCCATAGATACTAAACTAGGGGAGCAGCCCCTGATGACCGCAAAGGATTCCTGCAACAAAGTTAGAAAGAATGAGAAAAGTTAAGAAAAGAGAATTTGAATTTTATAAAGAAATTCAAGGGAAGTTCATCAACATCTTATAAGGTTTGGAACTACATACAGCGGTTTTCTCCAAAAATGATGGGAGGAAGAATATCATCTGCATTTTTGACTTGAGGGATAAAGGCCAAGCCAACCCTTTAATGAAAAATACCTACTTAGAGCCCTAGAAATGGATGAGGGGCAAGGGACGAATTACAATTCAATGTGGTTGTTGCTATAACTTCGTAAAGCATATTCTAAGGAAGCTCCCGGGTATTGGATCATCTACCTTCCAAGATAAAATGGATGATTAAAAGGATTGTCACGTGGAGCATTGATCCCAATTTTCTTTTTATATGTAGAATTTAAGATGTTGACACCACTACTTGAAGATTTTCATCCCGCTAATGACACCAAAAACTTGATCCCAAGTAAAGTAAGATTTCAATTATATTTCTAAAGATTCTACGCAAGTATATGTATTATTATCAAGTAATATAGGTCTTTCTGATTAAACTATGAATATCGTTCAAATAGAGATCGAGGTTAATCATAGAGACTTTCAATAGAAGTTCTAGTCTAGAATAACACGCCCTAGCTTGGAAAGTCCATAAAAATTTTGATTTGATTTTATCCTACAATTATCACTATAATACTACTTCTACTTCTAAATTAAAATACTTAGTGAAAATCAGAAAGTGGAGTTTTTAATATATTAAAAGTACTTTTCCTCATGCAATGAAAGTAGTGACATGTGTAAAAGTAAAACAAGTAGTGAGAGAGATTATGACAAATAGGAGCAATTATATTCTTTAACCTTGCTAGAGATGCTATAAAGAACACTGGTTAATCTAAATTTTGAATAGTTCTGAAGACGGGCTAGGCAGCGAAGATACTAGCTGTCACTCTAGAATTCCCTCTTATCCCTCTACTTGGAGGCTAACATCTCGCATCAAAACTTAAAACAATAGACCAAATTAAATGGCTTTAGCCTGTCACTCTAAATTCCTCTAATTCTACACTCATTAAAGATTATTTCCCTATTTATTTTAACTCGAATATATGGACTACATTCTCATCCACATAATCTCATGTGATTCTACCATAGTTGATTGAGACAACATCATCTCGGATCATACATGTTCTCACAATAGAGTTTAACATGCAAGTTGATCAAGTTTACATGTAAATGAAGAAAAAAGTAATATCATCACAATATATTCTCACTCTACACAATTTTATATCCTACACATGCATACTAATTCATTGCAAGAGGGAAGAGTAAGGAAAACTACCCACTACACATAGAGAAACAACAAAAACTTTTCAATGAACAAGACTTTTAATAAATACAAATAAAGTACTAAATTCAAATCAAAATATAATAAAAATACTTATCTCTGATAGAAATCAAAATCTCCTTGTATAACAAAATTAATCTCCTCACAATCCTCTCCGAGAGTAAAGTGAAAAGAAAAGAAGAAATCTCTCACTCTCTCTCTTTCTCTCTCACCTTGTCGCCTCGCTTTGGGCTCACACCCAAGCCTTCTTCTCTTCTGCTCCAAGTCTTCTTCTCCTCTTTAAATTAACTCAAGAGTCTAAGAGTTGTTTTAAAAACAATTCTAAACCTTTTTTTATAATTTCTCAAGAGATGTTTAAGTGTCTCTTCAAAACTGTCCAGATTCAATGAATCTTCCAAATGGTGCCTGAAGTGTCTCTTTAAAACTCCATATAACTACCCAAAATTTTCTATAAAGTCCCTTTTTCTCATTTCAAATGAATTCTCCAAGAGATGCACGAATCACCGCTTCAAAAATCGTCCAAATCTGACGTATATTCTAGAAGATATGTTGAAAACCGTCGCCGGCTCCTAAGCGTCGTTTTTGGGCGCTTAAGCGCCCCCCTCTCTGTCTGGTGATGCCTAAGCATCATTTTTCACGCTTAAACACTGGTACAGGAACTTAAGTTCCTAGTTTGGTCCCTATGGCTCTGGTGTGCCTCGATTCAACCCGATTTGCTCTGGTTTGCTCTGTTTTAGTCCATTTTGGTTTCTTTTGCTCCAATCACTCCAAATTCTTCAATTTGATGTACCTACAACCAAACAGACAAGAAAAACTATCTTTAAAGTGCAATTTCATTTTAAAATAAAGCATAAAAAATAGTTTATTTTTAGGCGTATCAAGCATATTGTAGATAGATTACATCCTAAACAGTTGCATAATCAACATCTACGATAAAGGAGACTGCATTTCTCCTCATATTGATCACCATGATTTTCTAGGCCCTTCTACATGGTGTCCTTTATGAGTAAGAGAAATATCCTATTTGAAAAACAAATTGATATTGTTGGCCTTGGATAATTCTGAGGATATGTTGAAATTCCACTACCAGTAAGTTTAGTTTTAATTTTGAAAGGAAACGGAGTAGATCTAGCAAAGCACTGCATCCCAGGAGTACGGCACCGTAGAGTTTCTCTTACGTTAATAAGAATGGATGATAGTAAGATACCACATGGATTCCTTTCAAACCAAGAATTGGAAGAACTGCACCCATACGAGCTATGAGATAGTCATACCTCTAAGTGCATGCGAAAAAAATGCTTGTCTCAAAGCGTGGATTAGAAGGTCAGCTTGATTATGACCTCGCTGCATAGGACAAATAGTGCTTGTCACATTTTTGTACTACATCAGGATATGATAGATATGACATGAAATGTTTCAGATGTATTCAGTCTTTAATATGTATTCAGCATTTGATGTTTCAAGATCTATTCAACATGCTGGCTTTTGACAGCTTCCCCATGTGTTCAGTTTGTAACACATATTTGAAGCAATTTAATGAAATTTCTTTCAGATTTTAGTATATTTTTCAAATTGTCCTTTTTGTTCGATGGATAAAAAAGTCGCAGAACCATTCATTGGTTCTGAATTATAATGAATAATGAACGATACGACAAAAGTCCGATAACAAAATTTAATAAAATTTTGAAAAAATCAATCAATGAAAATTAAATTTTGAAAAATATACATTGATAATAAAATGTGATAAAGACAACAAGAAAAATGATAAACTTAATAAATTTGTTTCTCTCAAATTCAAGGTTCCACACTCTCCACTCCAGCAACACGAACATTTTTGTCTACACAAATTTTTCAGAATCCCCACGGAGTGTCACACTCCTCATGAAATTTTTGTATTCTGATGAAACCTCAACACTCGGGGTCAGTTCCTAAATTCTGATTCCCATGATATTTTTGAGGATGAGGTTTTCAACATCATATTTTGCATTTCTTAGCAATGGTTCACACAACATTTTAGAGGATGGGGATTTCAACATCTGATTCTATATTGCTTAGCAATGGTTCACACAATATTTTAGAGGAGGAGGATTCCGACATGAGATTTTGCATTGCTTAGCAATGATTCACACTATATTATAGGAGATGAGGATTCTAACATCCGATTATACATTTCTTTGCATTTGTTCAGACTATATTTTAGAGGATGAGGCTTCCAACATCCAATTCCGTTTTTCTTTGCAATGGTGCACACAATATTTTAGAGGATGAGGATTATGACATCTGATTCTGCATTGCGTTACAATGATGCACACAATATTTTAGAGGATGAGGATTCTAACATCTAATTTTGCATTGCTTAGCAATGATTCAAATGATAATTTAAAGGATGAGGATTCTGACATCCGATTCTGCATCCTTTAGCAATGGTTCACAATATATTTTAGATTATGGGGATTCCAACATCCAATTCCACATTGCTATGCAATAATGCTCACTATATTTTATAGGATGAGGATTCTAACATCTGATTTCACATTGCATTGCAATGGTTCACATGATATTTTAGAGGATGAGGATTTTAACATCCAATTCATGCATTACTTTGCAATGGTGCACACGATATTTTAAAAGTCGAGGAAGTTACGTCTGATACCGCGTTGCTTTAGGAACCCTTCCTATCGCAATCCTTCAAACAAAATTTGAGTGTCGGTGCAAGGTCGTCTGATTCCTTTAAATTTCACATATTTTCCACTTCTCTTTCGAGAATTTTTTCACACTCACAATATTTTAGAGGTTGAGCATGTTACGTCAAATACCGAATTGCTTTTGGAGCCCTTCCTATTGCAATCTTTCAAACAAAACTTGAGGGTCAGTGTAAAGTCGTCTGATTCCTTTAATTTCTATACATTTTTCACTTCTCTTCCAAGAAATTTTTCCTCACTCACAATATTTTAAAGATTGAGGGAATAAGCCCTTTAACTAATTCAAGGCATCTTATTCTTCTCTCTCTGCACTTTCTTCACCTCTTGGGTTGGATGTGAGTCCTTGAGCTTTCTTTCCTAATGTAGTGATATGTTTTAGATCAACTCTTGAGTTGGATGTGAGTTCTTGTGCTTTACTACTCAATCTATTTTTTTTGCAACCTCTTGGGTTGGATGTGAGTCCTTGAGCTTTCCATCCCAATGTAGTGATATGTTTTTTATCAACTCTTGAGTTGGATATGAGTCTTTGTGCTTTTCTTATCAATCTGATCTTTCCGCTACCTCTTGGGTTGGATGTGAGTCCTTGAGCTTTCTTCCCTAATGTAGACGATGCCTCTTACGTTGGATATGATTCATTGTGCTTTCCTTCCGAATGTGACATGATATTTTTCGGATAGGCCTCGTTCTATACCTCAGCACATTTAGCACATTTCGAGTCAAATGTAAGTTTTTGTGCTTTCCATCTCAATTCAGTCTCCTCACACATAGTTCTATCCTTCGATATTTTTAAAATTGAAATCAAATTGAAAATTTTTGAACATCAAAGTAAAATCAAATCTTTGAGGTGACTGTTAATTTCTCTGATGGTTGTTTCTGGAATTCCCTTTTTTTTTTCACCAACGGGAGTCCCTACTCATTCCCCAAAGGAAATCTTCTACTCTTTTTTTTATTCTGTTCAGAGTGTGCTGACTCAGATAGTTGTGTTGCTTTTGTTGATCTCTTTGGTTAAAGCCAATACATGTGGTGTGCCGGCCCGACACACCACACTTACACTCACAACTTTGAACCTAAACATGTAGTTTTGGTCCCTTAACCTTTTAGGAAACTCATGAGGATGGTCCCCTAAACCATTAGCCCTAGGCTAGGGTTTGTTTAAGATCAGTACATGGAGGACCCAAAGTATGGAATTCTATTTGTTCATTGCTCAAGTAGGGTGGTTGTGTGGTTGGCAATCCCAATCCTACTAAAATAACCAATTTAGCCTTCTACCCCCAAAATTTACCCAAACTACCAAAATATCTTAAAAACCACAAAATTGATCAAAATCCCAAAAATTGCCCGAAATACCCAACTTTGGCCAAAAATCATTTCAAACCATTTGAAACCATCCAAATTGCCCAAAACACCCTAAAACATTCAAAATTACCAAAATACCCCTAATTTTTCCAAATAAACAAAAATACTCCTGGTGACCCAAACTGTCCAAAAACATTCAAAATCATTTCAAATGTTCCCAAAACCAACTTGAACCACTTCAGTGAGCCCTATTTGACCAATTTTACCTATTTTGACAAAAGGCCCCAATTTACCATAAAGGCCCAATTTCCCTAATTCACCCCCAATGTCCAACAATTTGATCCTAATATTCTTTAATTTCAATTCTAAACTCAAATTAATCATGCTCAAGGTTGATTGAAACAAAATCTAAGCCCAATTGAATCCAATTTCAAGCCCAATTTCAATCCAAAATTAGGATCCCCAATTTGACCCAAAGCCAATAAATTGAACCCCCAAACCTATCCAATTGTTTTAGTTTTAAGTTCTGAACTCTTTAAAACATTTTCCCACATCAAAATGGACCCTTAATTAGCCTTTTTCAAGCTTCAATTTAACTAAAATTAAACTTTGACCAAAACCCAAAACTTTGCCCCAAATTAGCTATGTCCCCAAATGTCATTTATTGAATGTCATAACCCAAAAATTTCCACTCAATTTCTATCCAAAACACTTCATACCAATCACCCACATCAAATTGAACCATGAATTGGGCCAAAGCCAAACTCTAGCCAAACCTTAATCCAAGTCTAACCCAACATCCCAAAAATTGACAAAATGTCCAAATGCCATAAAATTGACTCCCAAATCAATTCAGAATCACTCCAAACCCTTTTTAACATCTTCATGAAAATCATCTACACCAACTTTCTCAATAAATTGGACCCAAGACAAACTCTAGCCCAACCTAGCCCAAGTTGAACCCAAATAACCCAAACTTGAATCACGACCCAATGTTAACCAAGTCTAGCCAAATTGGTCAACCCAAGACCAGTAAAGCCAACAAGTGGACCCTAGGGAATAGCCTCGGTCCTACATGAACCAAAGACCAAGGGTCCCCTATATTAAGGAATTCCTTTACTAAAATGTTTATGCTAAGAAGAACTTTGCCAAAACCCATCATCAATCCAATTAATTACCAAAAAGATGGCTCACTGGCTCCCCTGACCACCTGACCACTAGCTCAGGCCTGGCCAACCACCCTAGTCACCAGATGAGCCAAAATTGAGGGCCACCATACCACAATATCATAAGTTCAAAATGAACTCAATTTGTTTTAAGAGATCTTTGAAGTTGTTCAGGCTCATTCCCCAAAAACTTTGGATTCTCTTAGATATTTTGAACGACAAGTTGAACTTGCTCTATCTTATTCTAGAAAATCATCTACTAAGATCTTTTGGGATTCACTGAGTAATGGTTTAGGGGTTTGTTAGCTACACTTTCATCTACTCTTACGATTTTTTTAAATTCCTGCAAAATTATATACCTATTGCAAGTTTTAACCTTTAAGTTGAATGCCGCGAAGATGACAGATACGCTTTTACAAAGTTATTTAATTTCTGTCACTTTACTTTTCGCAATCAACTTTTGCTGCAGAGTATTATAACTGTTTAGTTGTGCACTTTACTTTACCTGCAAAAATCAAAACTATTTTAAAAAATTAATCAACATTTTTAAAAACCTAAAAAAAATTGTTTCAAAGGTTACAATAAATACTTTGAAATGTCACTAAAATTAAAACTTTCTTTTAAATTTATGGGAGTCCCTCGGAGGAGGTAACCCACAGTTGCTGACAAGATCTCACTGATTTAAATGGGTTTTATAACTCATTTAAGCTATCTAAATTCAGAAGAAAATACTAATACCGTAATGAGGGAACCATGGGATCCTAATGAGTGTCGCTCTAATCAACTTTAATCCAACCTCCATAATGATTGGACTTTAACTTATCGTTTAAACCTTTTGAACCTTAGAATTTAAGAGTGTAAGCTTGGAGCTAACTTTGTGGGAAGTCTTCTTCAACAGCATGAGGATCCACTACAACGCGTCTTTCCTTAGAAATAAACAGCAAGCCACTGGATTTTGAGTTCGTTCGCCTAGTGCGACATAAATCCTTAACTCATCTTTAGACCTTTATATAACTGCGATATATAATTTAAGCTCTAACTCATTTTAGGATTGTGATCCTCACATCTTACAGGCTATTTGTGCGACCATCTCGAATAAATGTAAGCCCTAACTAATAAAATTGACAAAATGAAACATTCGATAATTTTTCTCTCTCTCAAACTCAAGCTAAATTATAGGATAGCTTTGGAAGTTACTGAGGTTCTAATCAAGATTCATGACATCCCCTAGTTCTTTCTCCTTCGGATTCCAAAATAAAATATTCCAAATTTGAGTCATTCCTCTTTCACACCTCTTCGTCCAATCATTAAAAAATCATACCCCATGAAATTCCTAAATACAATATTCTCTGATCTTAATTGAGAGATATCATAGGTGACTTTGGTTATCTAAAATGTAATTAACTATAGGGGTTTGCTTTTATAGAAAACTTTTAAGAACCTAGCATAATATAAACCCTATTGATTTTTCATATTGAACAAGGGAACTTGTCGGCCAATATAAAAAATTGTTTTTCACAGACTTGAATGTATGTCATAAATTCTTTAGTTCATTTAATCGAGTCTCACCAGTAAGTAGTGTGTCTTCCATTTCGCATAGATGCATTTCTTATGATGTTGTGCTCGATCATTTAAACTATTGCACATGTGAGATGAGTTTGATCTTGTATTTTTCAAAGCTTAAAATATTAATTTTCAAAATTATATAAACATATATATTAAATTAAACCGGGCATCAAGGTATTCATTCTGGCGACCGACAACATCTAATTTGGCTAGCAACAAACAAAACATGATTTATATTAAAATTCATCTTCACACAGTAAACAAAACTCAAACAAAAATATAAAGTGCTTATCTTAAACTTCTCCCCAAACAAATCAATTTAAGTTTCTTTGATGATTTCTCAATTCTTTTGACAATGTCGCTTGGAGACGCACACACCCCACACACGACACACACTCTCTTTCTTTCCTTTGCAAGACTCACTACCTCTTTCGTGGTCTCTCTTGACTCCTTATATGATAACTCTCAAAATCCCCAAGAGTCACTTCAGATGCCCCTTCAAAATTCATCCAAATTCAATGCATAGTTATCAAAATCATTTCTACCGCCTAGGAGCCCAATTGAGGCACCCAGGTGACAACCTTCTTGAAGCCTAGGGTAACTACCTGACACCTAGGCGCGAGATCCCGACACCATAGAGCTACTTCATTTTGTGCTTCCTTGCTCTGATTGACTCTGTTTTGCTCTGATTTCACACCTTTTTTTATCAAAAATTCCATCTCTTGTATATGCAACCAAAAATATGGAAAATACATTCTATTAAAGTGCAATATTATTAAAAATAAGCATAGAATGTATATATAAAAATAACACTTTTTTATGCATTTCATACAATCTAGGATAAGTTCTTCAATAAAGCAACACCAATAAGGACCAAAGATTTTCTTTAGGATGGCAGAAAATATTGTAAGTAGCACAAAGATTACTGACATGATGCGAAAGAATGCAAAATCCTTTCAAAGAAAGATCGAGAAGCATATAAAGGAGGGATAATTGTAAGAATTTGTCACCCCTGAAGTAGGAAATCAAGGGCATGGAAAATTTCTCATAGGAGGAATGACCGAAGAGCCCATCCACAACAATGTCATTCACATTGCACGGTACGTGCCAACTGGTCTGCTGTATGGATTCTCAGGCAAAATGAAGGAAGATATTGAAATGGTCAGAATCCCAATAAAGTTGGCAGAAAATGAGAAAAAATTTACGCTCAAGACAAATTTCCTCGTTGTGAATTCACCCCCAATGTATAATGTTATATTCAGAAGACCACTGTTGAAATATTTTAAAGTGATGGACTCT
>NEWO01000202.1:177055-195963 GCA_003013225.1 Phalaenopsis aphrodite
CTTTCAATCTCCTTCTTTCTTTCATCCTTTCCAATCAGTCCCCACGCTCTATTCCTTTGGCATGATAGGAAAATTTCGGATTCAAAATAATGAAATGAGTTGTGAGTGTACACCATGTTATTCATAAGATGAGCAACATCGAGGAAAAACTCTTCAGAGAGACACTCCAAGCAAAGAGCTCAAGGGGAGCTTGCATAACAATGAATTATCTCTTCTTCTGTAGATCCGTGCATGCTTTCCATTTCTAAACATAGAGACCTCCAATGCCCCTACCATGCACTGTTCTCCACTTGTCGACCTTGCCAAATTTTTCTCCAAAGCCTAGTCCACAGTTTTTTGCATTGCACGCCGATCGGCTTTGTCCGCATGCTAGCTACTGCACTGCGCCGCCTGTCCCTACTCCTTGGGCCGACAATTCCAACAGGTCAACTGCCTAATGTCTCTAGCTTCCTCTTTAATTTCCCACAAAGAACCTCAACATGCCGCTCATCTGTCTCAAGGATGTTCCTTATTACACTCTTCTCTTCTGTCACAAACGAGATCACACCTTGCCTGCGTACCACAACTTCACCGACCGATCCGAAAACTTTTCCTGCTGTTGCAACTGAGATTTCACCCACCGGTCGATTTCTGTCAGTTGACGGTCAAACGCGAAAGCCACCTCTCTCACGCATGAGATCAAGTAACGAAAGAATCTACCCTTCGGTTGTATCTGCCTACCAGCGACTCCACTCCTACCCAGAACCATGGAGGATGTTGTGCCATATTTATCAAATCTTCTTAGAATTTACATGGGCTTATTGATTCTTCTACCAAAGCTTCTAGTTATAGTCTTGTAAGGAATACAATCATAGGTCGATTTATTAACACCACTGCGTCGGCCGGTCGCCACACGGCCGGGCACCTCTTTATTCCGGTCGACCGCTTCAAAATAATAATAATAATAATAATAATAATAATAATAATAATAATAATAATAATAAATAAAAAAGAGATTATTTACATAGGTACCACTCAATTCATGCGAGTGGCTCCAGTTGGCAACTACTTCTGGCCCACCACTGCTTCCATCGCCTCCGGCCAACCACATGGCCCCCATCTCAAAATGAGTAGTCGAACTCTAGTCAACCACTGCTCTAGTCGCCTTCGGCAGCCACCTGCTTTCAGCCGTTAACCTGCCTCTGATCGGCCACCTCAAAATAAAGAAGATTCACATGCATACCACCTTTATTCATATAAATTCATAAAAATATAAATATATGTAGCTTTTAAAGAGGTATACAACCCAATCCTACGTCTTTACACATCTAACCCGCTAACTCTTACGTTTAATCAGCCGACCACCTCGCTGCCTGAACAATCAAACAATCCAGCTGATTCCAGATTTAGGCCACCAAAAAAGTCGAAAAAGGAGAAAGACATGAGGTGCTATTCCAAGAAATGGAAAAAAAACATGGTACGGTAACAAATTAGAAAAAGGAGACAAGGATAGAAAAAGTTTCTCCTTGGATTTACATCAGTAAAGACATATCTATAATAAAAGGGATAGAGGCTCTTGTTATAGTAGCGGAATTTATGAGGAAAACGCCAGATGTATGGCAGGTTACAAATATAAAGTTTTATACGAGAAGCTGTGGAATATATTGATATCCCACAAACAGGTCTGCCAAACTCTTTCCATCTACCAAATCATATCAACCAAGTAATCCATTCCTTCAGGGAGGTATGATTAATTGAAGTAATATGTTTCTTCACAAATGGTAGGATGGCAATCATCTCAGAGAAGAGTCTAAACGGCCTTCTCCATAGAGTGGAGACCCAACTTACGACGGAGGTTCGATAAAGCTACCAGGACCCACAAAAGTGAAGGATTAGAACCCAATTTCAATGTCTCGAACCTATACTGATTACGATAAGCCACCCAGATAGATATAAGTGGTCAGCCATAACGCCAAGAGCATCCGATGATACCACAAGCAATTTGACCAAATAAAAGCAGACGACCAAGATATTGAGATCGTCCTGTCAAACCACCAACTTACACGCGAACACTTTATTTCTCATCCCCGATGATGATCCCTGCTCGACAGAGAAAAACACTATTGAGAAATTAGGGCAAAGAAAAACAAGAACGACGCAAATTCAGAAGAACACAGAGATTTAACGAGGTTCGACAAAGATGCCTACGTCCTCGGGAGCAGAGCGACGACTTTTAACTAATTCAGAAAAAGTATAGAATTCAGGGATAATCCATAGGGTTACATACAAGTCTAATTTATAACCCTAGAAAACAAATTAAAGGAAACCTTGGGTATAATATGTAATTACCAATTTACCTCTGTACCATACCCCCAACCCACATAAGGAAACTCCCATGATTTGGATAGAATCTTCTGTTCTGCTCCGCTCCAGATTTAGCACTGTCCATTTATAGTATATGAGCCATATCTAACAAATCTACACCTTGGCGATTATCCAGCCCCTTAGGAGAAATACGTCATGGATTTCCTTTCATACCAGAAGTGGGTTGGGCCACCATGCTTTTCAAGTAACTGCTGACATTCAACAAGTCCAGGCAATGCAAGAACTTGTTGATGGTAACTAGCTTGGTCAACATATCAGCTGCATTATCATCAGTATGAACCTTCTGCAACAGTATCTCCTCAGAAGCAATCAATTCTCTAATCTTGTGATACCTGACATCAATGTGCTTTGTTCTCGTATGGTACACCTTGTTCTTAGCCAGATAAATAGCACTCTGACTTTCACAATGCAGCTGAATTTCACCTTGCTCAATGCCCAGTTCCTTTACTAGCCCAGTAAGCCATAAGGCTTCTTTAGTGGCTTCAGCTACTTTCATGTACTCAGCTTCAGTTGTAGAAAATGTCACAATAGACTGAATTGTTGATTTCCAACATATAGGCCCTTCACTAAGAGTAAACACATACCTTGTTGTAGACCTTCTGTCATCCAAATCATCTGCATAGTCTGAATCAATGTACCCCACAACTGAAGGATCATTCTGTTGATTACAAAAAGTAATTCTATGTCCTACATTACTCTTTAATTACCTGAAAATCCACTTGACTGCTTCCCAATGTTGCCTTCCAGGTTTAGCCATGTATTTACAGACTTGACTAACATCATGAGCCAAATCAGGACGAGTACATACCATTGCATACATCAAGCAGCCAGCTGCACTGGCATATGGAACATTTGCCATGTTTTTGATTTTTGTATCTGTCTTAGGATACTGTTCTGAAGAAAGCTTAAAATAATTTGCCAATGGAGTGCTTACAGGCTTTGCTTTGCTCATCTTAAACCTTTCAAGCACTTTCTTAACATAGCCTTGTTGAGATAAATATAATCATCTTAAGCCTTTGTCTCGATGAATCTCCATTTCAAGAATCTTCTTCGTAGGACCCAAGTCTTTCATGTCAAATTCTTGACTCAATAAAGCTTTCAAACTACAGACATCATTCATATTCTTTGCAACAATCAGTATATCATCAACATACAGTAACCGAAAATCAATAGAACCATCATCAAGGCTCTTTACATAAACACAACAATAATACTCACATTGCTTGTAGCCAATCAGAATCATGTAGGAGTCAAACCGCTTGTACTATTGTCTTGGAGACTGTTTCAACCCATACAATGATTTCTTTAACCTACAAACTAGATGCTCATGTTCAAGTTGAGTGAACCCTTCTGGCTGCTCCATGTAAATCTGCTCCTCCAGATCACCATTCAAAAAAGTAGTTTCAACATCCATCTACTTCAAATACAAATCCCAAATGGATATTAATGCAAGCACTGCCCTGATTGAAGTATGCTGACCACAAGAGAAAAGATTTCATCATAATTTATCCCATTCTGCTATGAAAATCCCTTTGCAATCAGTCGAGCCTTGAACTTTTCTCTTTCTTTTCTGATACTGTTGGTCTCCTTTTATAGACCCATTTGCACCCAATAGCTTTCTTTACCTCTGGAAGCTGAACTAGCTCCCATGTGTAATTTTTCTGCAAAGACTCTATCTCCTCAACCATTACACCCATCCATTTTTTGTTCTCCTGGCTAGTGATAGCTCCTTGAAAAGTGGTTGGATCATCGGTGCTGATGAGAAGTGCACAAGAGACCAAGTCTTCATAACCCAATCTGCTAGGAAGCCTTACATTTGTGTGTCTCTGTTTATCTCTAACAAGATTATAATTCTACATATCACCTGGAATAGAATCACCAGATGTTGGATTTGAACTTTCACCTCTCTCAGAAGCTACTAATTGTTGTTTTAAATCCATCTACACTGCATCTGAACTGGAACTCTTCTCTGACACCTTGTCTTGATTCTACTGTAACATAAACTGCTCATCAAAAACCGCATCTCTGTTGATCACCATCTTCTTTAAAATCGACTCCCAAAACTTGTATCCTTTCACACCTTTCTTGTAGCCCAGAAAGATGCACTTCTTTGGTTTTGTATCAAGTTTGGATCTTTCATCTCCAGTTACATGCACATAAGCAAGACAACCAAAAATTCATAAATGATCGAATTTAACTGGAGTACCTGTCCATACCTCTTCTGCGACCTTGCCACCCAATGATGCTTGAGGTGATCTATTGATGAGATAACATGTCATATTCACAGTCTCTGCTCAGAAACTCTTAGGAAGCGTTCCATTCAGTCTTAAGCACCTTGTCCTTTCAGTTAAGGACCTGTTCATCCTTTCTGCCACACCATTTTGTTGTGGTGTCTTATGCACTAAAAAATGCCTCTGAATTTCATGCTCCTCGCAGATCTTCCAAAACTTCGAATATGTGTACTCTGTGTCATTATCAGATCTCAAATACTTGATCTTTCTGCCAATTTGGTTCTCCACCTTAGCTTTTCACAGCTTGAATTTAGAGAAGACTTTATATTTCTGCTTCAAGAAATACACCCAAACTTTCCTGGAGAAATCATCAATAAAGGAAATGAAGTACTAAGATCCTCTCAATGATAATTCCTTAGTAGGGCCCCATACATTAGAATTCACATAATCAAGGATCCCTTCAGTTTTATGTTTTTTGGTCATAAAACTGACTCTAGTCTATTTTCCAAGTATATAAAACTTGCAAAGATCAAGCTTACAGCTTTTAACACCATGCAACTTGTTCTTCTATGCAATTCAGCCATCCCACATTCACTAAGATGACCCAGATGCATATGTCATAGCTTTGTACTGTCATCATTTGACTCCACAGAATGAACTCCATCTACAACTATACTCCCTAACAACTGTAGATATCACCTGCAGTCAACTTTCCTTTCATCACTGTCAGCGCACCCTTAACAATTCTGATCGTTTTCCTATCCTCAACTGCCTTAGGAATAAAATCTTTTTTGTGTAGAGTGTCTGTTGGCCTCACTTTTGGTTGAGGCTTAGTTTTTTCCTCTTTAGTAGCCTAAGGTCTAGCCATAGGACTTTCTTATTGACTACTCTTAGAAAACTAGACAAGGAACCCTCACCATTAGAAATTTTGAACTCTCCTCCACTCAACTTGAAGTTCCACATATTGGTCCTAACCTTCAGTATTTAGTAGGTGGGGTCACTATGGAGGAAACTTAAGATGAGTCACCCTTAAGATTGCTTGACCTTAGGGTTGACCCTTGGTGTTGGTCTAGGGCTAAGGCACTCACTTGCAAACATTTACACTCACAATCACTCACCACCATAAACCTACTACTTTTAGGCTTTCGTCCCTTAATACTTTTGGGAGACTCCTCTAGATGGTTCCCTAAATCCACTAGCCCTGGGCTAGGGTTTAATTAAGATCACTACATAGAAAACCCAAAATGGGGTTTCCATTGGTCCATGGCTTATTAATGGTGGTTGGTACTCCTACTCTACCAAGATACCCAACCTACTCTTTTGCACCTAAATTCCCTCAAATTACCTAGATACCCTTGGGACCCCAAATTTGACCAAAATTCCCAAATTTACTCAAAATACCCAACTTGATTCAAAAATTATTACAAACAACTAGAAAACACCGAAACTACCCAAAATAACCAAAGTTGACCAAATTACCAAAATACCCCTCCTTACCCCAAAATTCCAAAAATCCCAAAAAATCCCAAAAATTCCCAAAAACCTCTCAAATATTCCTAATTTCGTTTTTCTAAACTATAGCATGGCCCAATTTGGCCAATTTGATCATCTTTGATCAAAACCCCCAAATTGCTCTTTAAAGGCTCATAATTTCCCCCAATTACCCCTAATGTCTATCCAATTGGTCTCAATTTACCCCAGTTTAAATTCTAAACTCAAACTCACCCTTGATATGACCAATATAGACCAAATCCAAACTCAATTTACCCATTCCTTGAGCCCAATTTTAATTTAGACTAAAACCCCAATGTTGGCCTCATGACTTGGTTCCACCAAATTGAACTCATAGCCCACTCAATTGGCCACAATTTGTGTTGAAAAATCTTCATATCATTCCCACAAATAAAAATTTACCTTTAATTGGCCTTGGTAAGACCTCAATTTCATTTGATTTCAACCTAAATCCAAAAGCCCCGAATTTGCCATGTCCTCAAATTTCACCAAATTGAGGGCCCTAGCCCTAAAATTTCCATTCCATACCTTCATGAAAAATCTTCACAACACCTTCCTTGATCATTTAAATGATTCAATTTGTACTTAGCCCAAGTCTGGTCTAACCCAACATACCCAAATTGGCCAAATCTCAAAAATCTCTTAAATTGACCTACCAATTGAACTCAAAATCAATTCAACCCTTCACCAAAAATCTTCATAACAATCATCTACACAATGTTGATCAATTAATTGGGTGACATGGCTAACCTAGCCAAAACCCAAACTTTGATCACTTGAACCCACATTGAACTTATGCATTAAACATGGCCTAACTACCCCAAAGTCATCAAATTAACTCCACCTCAGCCAATAGTTAGACCGTAAAACTGAGCCAAAACCCATCTAACCACCTAAACTAAGCCATGGACCAAAAGTCCACCAAATTAAGGGATTTTATTTCCAAAAATGTACATGCTTAAGATACCCTTATCAAAATAAAGCCTAAAATCATTAAATTGCTGTGACATATTCCTGTAGGTTCGCTGATCTCCTAGCCACCTCCCCCTGGCTAGCCAACCAGCCTAGTGGCCGTAAAAAGGCCAAATCGAGAGCCACCCCCATGGGATTAAACCCAATTCAAACCTAGAGGCCACAACATTCAAATTAAAGCTTAGAGCCTCTCTGCCCTCCACCTAGGCAGCACATTTCTCTCCCCAATTGGCCATGGCAGCAACCCTAAGGCCATTTTTATAAAATGCTCCCCTCCACGTCCATAAAGGGAGAGCTAAAAATTACTCTATGAGACTTCCCCAAATTGATCGCAAAGCCTTTTTAAGGCCTCCTCAGTGTAGCCCAACCATCACATTGCCTTGAATCCCTTTGCCGGAAGGCCAATTTTTGTGCTCCAAACCTTGCTGGAGATAGGAAAAAACTCTTCAAACCTCCACAGTCCATTAAACTCTAATTAAACTCATCCCACCTTCACAACAAGGAAAGGAGCTAAAGCCCCATCAAATTACCCTCTCACAGAGCCTCTAACATAGCTCTAAACCAACACCCAAATCTGGTTGTGTTCAAAATCATATCCAGGCCTCACACCAAGACCAGAGACTCAATCCCTAGCCTCTTTGGATCACAACGAACGTGCCAAGACTCTCTGATTGAAGCTTCACTTCTCAGAGCAAAGGTATAAAACTTCTCTCCCTTCTGAGCCTATTTTGATTCTCCATTTAATTAGGCTTAATTTAATTACATGATTATCACATAGATGTGTTCGTCTCACTTAGACGAGTCCATAGGATCAATCTCGAAGTGATTTTGTTGAGTCTATGTTGAGATCTTAAGGTTTGAGTGTGGACGGTCATGATATCACTCTATCGGGGATGATAATGGGGAGTCGTTTGATCAAGTGTGTATTGAATGGACGGAGGAGATCTAGCCGGACAGGGCTTCAAAACATAAACCGCGAGCCGAGTCAGCAGCTACGTGGATGGCGGCGTCCAACCAGAGTGCGCCAAGCGTGCCTTCGGAGCTGCGTAGGATCTAGTCAGCACGCATTGTTTAAATAGATAAATAGGAATTTTTCCTATTTATTTAAATACTCCAAACTTAAAAAATTCATATCTTGATGTAGAAAAATCACAAAAATAAAATAAAAAGACCCTCTTGCTCAGTGAATAGAGCAAAATAATGTGAAAATAATTTTAAGTCCATGTGATGCATATTTTATTTTTAATTAATTAAATACTAATTTGAATCTTTTGATTCTCCATGCATGTAGACTTATCACCATAGCTTGAATTTTTGGCATATTATAGCTTCTATCAAGGAGAACATTCTCTAATTTTTCCAAAGTCAAAGGAGGTCCCTAGACAGAGGATCACATTTTTCAAGTTTATGAACATTATTTGCTTGAAATAATCATGGAAATTAGCGTGTTACTTAGAAAAATCCTAGAAAATCTTGGAAGGTTTACTATGATCAGAGAACCTTTGGAAAAATTTCTCATGAGCCAAATCATTCAAAATACACCTGATTTTTACAAACCCTAAATCACTAAGATAATTAATTTTGGAAAGTACAAACAACAAAATGAATTGATTTTTGATCTCCACTGTTATCTAAGATCCAGAGAACTCACCATAAACATTTCAAATTATTTTGAGTCCATTTGATAACTTAAATTAATTTTTCAAGATAAATATCATTTTGGCACTTAAATGATTTTTTTAAAAATCAAAATATAACTCAAAAATTTATAAAACTTATTTTTTGAGTTATTTGTGATCAGGGGTATTTTCTAAAAATAAAATGATATTTAAAATAAAAACTTAATTTTTAGCCTTTTTTAAATATTTAAATAATTAAAAATACATAAAAATCACGAAAATAATAAAATTCATGGAAATGTTCTAAATTATTTCCTAAGAATTTAGGGATAATTGAAATATTTTTCCTGGTTTTTCAAATAAATATATTGAATTTTAAAGCCTAAAAATAATTTTTAAAGGCTAAAAATGAGTTTTCACTAAGAATAATTCCAATAAATCAAGTAAAATTCATAAAAATAAAAAATCTTCTCCTCTAAGTTCTCTGACTTTAGGAGGACTTTTCAAAAAAAGTAAAACTTAATTTTCCCCATTTCAAATATTTTATTTTTAATAAATACTCTAGAACTAAAAATAATTCTTCAAATTGAAATTAAATTCAAAAAATCATGAAATTTGGTCCAAAGATTTCTTTATTCTAGTTCTAGCTCTAGTAAAAATTTTAGGAAATTAGAATATACCTTGGTCAAGTTAGGAATTTTCTTTGAAAAATCCTATTTTTACATGAAAATAATTATATAAATTAAATTAAATTTTGAAAAATCATATTTTCTCCTTTGATATCTTAATTGACATATGAATGAGGTAGGATAAAAATTTCAAAGTCATTTGAATTAAATTTGACAAATTATGAAGTGTTAGAGCCTTAGGGGCAAAAATGTAATTTTGGAAATTTAGCCTTAATTAACATTTAGGCTTAATTCAAGGAGGAAAAGGGGTAACCTCTTATCTTAATTTCGATGTTAGAAACACAAGAGGTTAATTGGTAGAAACCAACCTCACTTCCTTAATTGAAAAAAGATAAGTTAATAAATTTTTAAATTATTAAAATTTGGAAGTTTATTAAAATAAAATAAACCTAGGGCTTAGGGATATGACTTTTGAAGTCAATAATTAATCAATTTAATTGCCCTATTTTTATTTTCAAATAATATTCAAATCATGATTTATGACCACCTAAAGCTTAATTTTTTTTCAAAACTAATTAAGACACTCACCTAGGTCTTAAGGGCTTAGAAGTGACTTTGGCTAAATCAAGTTTCATTTAAATAAGGATCAGAAAAGTAAACATCATTTAAAATTAAAACATCTTTCAAACACCACAAGCCCAATTAGGACCAAAATTTGGTTAAGTGTTCCAATAACACTAACTTGCCTCTTTAAGGGTCTTCACCCACATAATTTTTAAAATTAAATTACAATGATAATTACCTCACTCTTAGGGGTAATCGATACATCAATGTTCATTGAGCATTAGGGTGTTTTATAAGATGAATTATTAAGCAACATAATAAGTTTAAAACAACTAGGGATCTTCCACTAGGCAGCGAGAGAGTGGTAGGGACCTACTTCTTTCTCTAGATCTGTTGGATACCTCGGAGATCTACTAAACTTAATATGTTTTTCTTGGCAACATCATCCTTAACTAAACTCTTAAGGACCCACCAAGATATGACTTAGGTTTAGATAGGTCGTCAAGATTTTACTTCCTTGTTTCATATAAACTGCCTTAACATGCCTTTTGAGTTTTCAAGTGGTGGAACGAGAAGACTTGCCAGATACACTTCTACAATTTTCAGCGTTGCCTTTCTTGTACTTTCATACTATACTTTTATAATTGCAAACTTGCATGCTAAACAACAATGCCACCCTGCATGAAAACTAAAACTATCAGGATAACCACAAACTAAAACCAAAACAAAAATTAAAATCAAACAAGATAAAATTCACCGCTACAACATTCAAAATATAAAACAACTCAAAATTTAATCACAAACATCACACAAAACTACAATTGCAACTAAATTAAGATGTCTCTATTGGATGATCGGGAATCCCTCGAAGGAGGTAACCTACAGTTGCTAATGAGGCTTCTAATGATCTAAATGAAAATATGGAACTCATTAAGTTGTGTTTAGTAAGTTCATTTGGACTAAGTGAATCCAATAGGAAATAGTGGTGTCGGAATTAGGGAACTGTAGGATCCTAACCGGTATCGCTATAATCAACTTTAATATGCCCCCATAAAATTTAAAGAACTTCAACCATAGGGCCACCTGGTTTAACATCATAACTTTACATACTAGAGAACTTAAACTCGTTGCGGCGAGGAGCTTGGAGCTAGCATGGTGGGCAGCACGGTCATTTTCAACAGCAAAACTTGTCTTCCCCAGCTAAACCAATCTTCCTTCCTTAGACTTAAACAATAAAGCCATAGGACTTTAATGTTGCTTTCTTATGCAACGTAAATACTCATCTTAGCTTTGGGCCTTTGTACAACCCTGTTATACAATATAAGCCCTAACTCGTCTTAGGATTCCGAGGTTGTCGTTTGTCACGACCTAAATCCTCACATCTTCGAGGCTATTTGTGTGATAGTTTCACGCAAATGTAAGCCTTAACTAATAAAATTGGCAGGATAAAACACCTAAATATTTCTCCTCAAAACTGAAGCCAAACATTAGGATAGCTTGGGAAGTCACCGAGGTTCTCCTCTGGATCAATGACATCCCCTAGCTCTTCTTCCTTTGGATTCTACAATAAAATGTTCCAAATTTGAACCAATCCCCTTTCACACCTCTACATCTGATTTCGTTGAAGAGTCCCACCCTTTGAAATTCCTTGAAGATAATATTTCTTGATTTTTTATCGAGGGTCTTCTTAGGTGGCTTTGGTCATTTAAGATGTAATTAACTATAGGGGCTTGCCCTTATAGGAAGCATGTCCGAACCCAGCTTAATATAAACCCTATTTAATCCTTTATATTAAATAGGGGAACTTGTCG
The DNA here is from genome assembly GCA_003013225.1 of Phalaenopsis aphrodite. NCBI lineage: Eukaryota > Viridiplantae > Streptophyta > Magnoliopsida > Asparagales > Orchidaceae > Phalaenopsis > Phalaenopsis aphrodite. Next base: position 188,758 of record NEWO01000202.1, read on the forward strand.
GCAAATACAAAGGTTTCGCAGACCAAACTGATGTCATATTTTCCTTAGTTTATTTGAACGAGCCTCATACTCAATTCTTGTGTTTATCCTTCAGGATAGATACAGGATTTGAGGTACAATGCTCTTTCATTTTAAACTATGAAAAATATGGGGGCGACGGGATTTTGATTCCAGTGACCGACAGCTTCTTACGGGCAACCCCACAAACCAACCCGAAATAATCGCCGATAATGCCCAAATCCACTAGTTTGGCCTATAAATTTAACTCAAAATCACTTGAAATTTTGTCAAATCCTTCATGACATTCTCCCACACCAAAATCAACATTCAATTAGTTAAAATTTTAGCCCAAACTCAATTTCCATTTTAAAATCCCAGGCCCACCACATTTAATTTGAAAAGCCCAAATCCAAAGCCCATATGACAATTCTTTCCCCTCATCATCCATTTAATCAAAATCATTCCATAAGTTCTAAATAAAAAATCAAATCATTCCAAATCAAGCATCAAGTCAAACTTCACCAAAAATACCAAATAAATCTAAAATCCCTTCTCATTATAATTAGTCAAGACACATGCAAGCCATGAAGCCACTCCCAAGCCATAGAAAAGTCATGAGAGCCTTGCCACATCATCAAGCTATTAATGGCAAGAGGCTAAGCCACTTTTAAGCCTCTTTAAAAAGGTTTTTAACCATTTTAAATAATCACTTAAACCCATGGTTAGCTAAAATCCCTTGGATGGAGGCATGTCCACATCAATGTAGTTGATTCATCTGATCCTCTTCAGCCCAAGGCCAACCTTGGTGGCTGAACCCAAACCAAATCATGATTTGACCAAAATTGACATAAAATAACCCTTTCCCCATACTATTTCAATTCACTGCCTTTACACAGGGCCAACCCCAATTGACTTCACCAAACCCAAGCCCTGACCTCCCTGGACTAGATGGTGACCTGAGCCTGGTCGGTCGGCCACCTATGCTGCCTGAAAAACCACCCCAAAGTGCTCCACCTAGGCCAAAACTTAAAATTAAACCCATCAAAGTTGTCTCATCCTAATTGGATTTTTCCACCTTGTCGGCATCCGCATAAGCAACCTAGGGCACCCACCAATTGCCCCCGATGGCCTCTCCTTCCCCCTCTATTTAAACCCACCCTCCATGGTCAAAAGAGGAGAGATTTAAATTCCTTGGGGAGACTTTGCCAAATTTCTTTCAGAGCTTCCTTAAGACCTCTTGAGTACAAACCAACCATGCCTAGCCACTTAAATCCACTGCTTGAGCTCAATTTTGGAGCTCAATTTCAAGTCTGAAACATGACACTCACCAAACCTCCACCAAATCCAAATTAATTGAACCCACACCATGCCCCCAGAGAGAGAGGAAGATCCCCCACAAAAGCCCCATCACCAGAGCACCCTAAGGTGTACTTTTATTGGACCCCCAAATCAACTTTGGTCAAAATCATATATAGGCAATTCACTATTGCTCGAGGCTCAATCCTTAGTCTCTTGGGACCCCCACGAAGCTTCCACAAGCATCTAATCGAGGCTTCCCCTCTTGGACCAAGGTATCGAAACCTAACCCTAAACCAAGCTTCATTTAATTCTCCATGTGTATTGAGTTGATTTAAGGGTTGATTAACCATATGGATATGTTCTCCTAATCAAGACGAGTCTATAAGAACAAATCACACTTAATTTGGCTGAGTATCGAAAGAGATATTAAGCCTAGAAGTTGGATGGTTCTCTAGATAGAGCTTTAGGGATGATGACAAAGCACAGTTGGATCAAGAGTTTATTGGACTGACGGTTGTGATAGCGCTGAACGAAGGAATGGAAAGCGAACCGCGGGCCGAGTCAGTGTTGTGGTGGATGGCAGTGCAGAACCAGAAGACGCCTTGTGAAGCTTTGGATTTGCCTAGTTTGAGGTGGCGTCGCATCACTTAAGTAGAAAAATAAGGATTTTCTTATTTATTTAAATAACCATAACTTCAAAAATGCATAACTTTGTGTAGAAAAATCATAAAAATAAAATAAAAGCACTCTGTTTCTCAATTAACAGAGGCGAACAATGTGGAGATATTTTCATGTCTAATTGATGCATATTTTACTTTTTAATTAATTAAATAGTATTTTCCTTATTTTGATTCTCCATTTGCATAGACATCTCACCATGGCATGGGACCATGTGGCTTTTGATGTCTTTGTTGTTAGGCATCTCCCCTAATTTTTGTAAGGTCAGGGGGCATCTCTAACAATAGATATCTAATTTCAAGTTAATGGTCTTTATTTTCGTATAAAAATTATAATAATTAAAATACTCATAAAAAAATACAAAAATTATTTTGGTAGGTTCACTGTGGTCAGAGGAGCCTATGAAAAATATAAACTTAGTTTAACTCATTTAAAATAATCCTAATCGTCACCAACCTAAAAATGAAGAGAAAATTAATTTGGAGTAATTATAAATGTAAATGATACGAAAATTTTTCTCTACTGTAACTTAATATTAGAGGAACTCCCCGTAAAAATTTCAAGTCAATTGGAGTTAATTTGATCACTAAAATGAATTTTTAAGATAAAATGGCATTTTTTATATTAAATAATTATAATAACTAAAATACAATTCAAAAAATCACCAAATTAATAACCAGAGGAACCTAATAAAAATAAAATTAGAATTAAAATAAATACTTTATTTTTAAGCTACTTTTGAGTATTTAAATAATTAAAAATAATTAAAAATCACAAAATTATAAAAGCATACTAAAACATCACATTTGGCTTCCTGATTACTTGGAACATATCAAAATAATTTTCCTAATTTTCTAAGTCAAGATATTAATTTTAAAAGGCTTAAAAATGAATTTTCTTTAATTTATCACTAAAATAATTATAATATTTAGAATATAAATCACAAAAATATGAAATTTAATTCTTTGGATTCCCTGAACTTAAAGAGATTTAATATAAATATAAAACTTAATTTTTCATTTAAATATTACTTTATATTTAATTAATAATCAAAACCAACAAATATTTTTAATATTTAAAATAAATTTCTAAAAATCATGAAAATTGGTCCAACTGGTCCCCTGACCTAGGTGAACCTCCAATAATTTTCTTAAGGATAGAAGTTTTATTTTGATTGAGTTATTAAATGTTCATTTAAAATCCCTATTTTTGCATTATAAATGGTTATAAAAATTAAATAAATTCAAAAAAATCTTTTTTGTCCTCTGTTGCTTTAATTAACCCATGAGTGAGATAACATAAAATTTCCAAGTCATTTGAGTCTAATTTAATGAATTATGGGGTGTTAAGGCCTTAGGGGCAAAAGTATAATTTTGGAATTTAAAACGCAATTAATATTTAAGCCTAATCAAGAGGGAAAATGGGTAATAAATGATCTCAAAATAACATGTCTTGATGATTGAAACATAGAGAGGGATAAGTTGTAGAAATCAACCTTACTGTGAATTTCATAAAGGATAAATTTATAATTTTTCAAATTAATGAAATTTGGAAGAATATTTAAATAAGGAGATATTAAGGTTAGGGGTTTGATTTAGAAGATCATAGTTCACTGATTTTGAACCCTAGTTGATGGTTTTAATCTAATTTATAGTTTATGATTGAGAGCAAAAATATTCAAAACCTTTTTAAAAAAAATTACAAATCTACTCATTAAATCTTAAGGGCTTAGTATTGAACTAGGATTAATCAAAATTTTGTCTAATGAGGTTTTGAGAACAAGTCATAATTAATTTGAAATCTTCAAAACACCACAAGCTCATGCTATAAATAATCAAATTAATTAAATTCTCTAACTAAGTCAAGTTGCCCCCCAAGGGCCTTTACCCATATAATTCATAATTCAGATATCAAGTGATAATTACCTCATTTAAGGGATGATTAAAGCATCAAGTTCATTGAGCATAAGGGTATTAATTAGATGAACTATATAACAAATATGATAAAACCATAATGAACTCAAGATAATTCTGAGGACCCTGAAATGTCTAAGGTATTACCCATAAATTCTTCATGATCCTTTGGAAATCTTGAAGGACATGTGAGCTTATTATAATTTGCTTAATGGAATCATCCTTAAAATTTAAATACACTAAGATATGACATAGGATTTGGTAGGCACACTTTAAGTTTGTACTTCCTACTTTTTCTATAAACATGCTTTAATTCCTGCAAAATTATATATATATATGCTTTGCAAGAACTGAAGTTTTAGGTGGAGGAATGAGAAGACTTGTCAGATACTCTTTTAAATTAATGCATTTACCTTTCTGTACTTCTTGTCTCGAGCTTGCATCTTAAACAATGATTTCACCGTGCATAAAAACTAAAATCTTTAGGATAGCCACAAAACTGAAACCAAAACCAAAATTAAAATCAACCAAGATAAAATTCACCACCACAACATTCAAAATATAAGACAACTCAAAATTTAATCACAAACATCACAAAACAACAATTGCAACAAAATTAAGATGTCTCTATCGAATGATCGGGAATCCCTCATAGGAGGTAACCTACGGTTGCTAACGAGATCTCTCACGGTCTAAATGAAAATATGGAACTCATTAAGTTGAGTTTAGTAAATTTATTTGGACTAAGTGAAGTAGATAAAAAATAGTGGTACCGGAACGAGGAAACCGTAGGATCCTAACCAATGTCGCTCTAATCAACTTTAATATGCCCAATAATATTTAAATGACCATAACCATAGGGACGTCTGATTTGACATCATAATTTGACACATTAGCAAACCTAAACTTGCTACGATGAGGAGCTTGAAGCTAGCATTTTGGGCAGCATGGCCATCTTCAACAACAAGAGGATCTACAACAAAATATCTTTCCTTGGAATTAAACAGCAATCCATAGATTTTGAGGTTGTTTGCCTATGCAAACATAAATCCTCAATTTATCTTTAGGCCTTTGTATAGCTCTACTATACAATTTAAGCCCTAACCTGCTTTAGGATTCTGAGGTTTTCTTCAGTCACTACCTAAATCCTCACATCTTTCAGGCTGTTTATGTGATTGTTTCACACGAATATAAGTCTTGATTAATAGAATTGGCAAAATGAAACATTCAATAATTCTAATCTCCAAAATTGAAGTCAAACCATAGGATAGCTTGGGAAGTCACCGAGGTTCTCCTCTAGATCTATGACATCCCCTAGTTCTTACTCCTTTGGATTCCAAAATAAAATGTTCCAAACTTGAGTCATTCCCCTTTCACACATCTTTGTCCGATCCCATTAAAAATTCATAATCCTTTGACCTCTTTAAAGATAATACCCCCTGATTTTTATCGAGAGTTTTCTTAGGTGACTTCGGTTATCTAGGATGTAATTAACTATAGGGGCTTACGCGTATAGGAAATTTTTCTAAATCCAGCTTAATATAAATCTTATTTAATTCTTCGTATTAAATAGAAGAAATTGTCAGGTTATAAATAAAATTGTTTTTGCAGATTTAAATGGGTGTCATACAATATTTAGTTTATTTAATCGTGTCTTCACCAGTAAGTAATGTATTTATCCCTTGGGATAGGTGCACTACTTACGATATTAGGCTCGTTTATTTAAACTGATGGGATATGAGATCAGCTCGGTCTTGCATCTTCAAAAATTTAAATTACTAGTTTTCTAAATTATATTTGTATTAAATTAAGTTAAAATGGGTGGTAGGATATCCATCCTAGCAGCCGACAACTTAACAACTCCACAACCAAAAATAGTGTTGGCATGTAGCATGGAACTTCCAACATCTCTGTATAATGATTTTCTCAATCTGTGAACTTGGATTACTCAATCCATGATTGACAAAGCCTCTCTCCTTGATAAGTCCCTTTTTATAATGACTTTGTTGTATAATCTCTATGCGTCAAAACTGATAAACTTTCTTCTATTGAAAACTCCATACCTGGAAGTAATTCTAGAATTTGAAGCCATGAAATTCAAATTTTGGAAGTTTCTGGTCGTCCAAGGTAGTTTTTAGGCCTTTAACAACAACTCCCGATGGTTATTGAAGAGCCCAATCCAACCAAAGTCTGACACATTCATCCTGAAAATGCAAAAATGCTTGAAACGCCGTCAGTGCTCCCAATGGTGTTGTCGATGCCATGGTCCATGTAGACGAGTGTCGTCGGCGCCAAAGGCCAAAATCGTGTCTCTTATTTTTTTGTTCAATTTGATTCCAATTTTTTCCTCCAATACCAATATTTATCTTAATTTATGATAAATAAATTTTTGTAGGATTTAAAAATTTTATTATTTCCTAAAAACACTTATTAAATAAAATAGTAATATATAGATATATATAGATTTATATATGGGTTGCCTCCCACAAAGTGTTTGGTTTAACGTCGTCAGCCACCATTGTTTAATCAGAATGACTTAACATCAAAATTTCTTTAAATTATGACATGTGTCCATAATAATGTTTCAATCGATGTCCATTAACTTTAAATATCTTTCCAGTTTTAGGATCTTTAATAACAACAGTTCCATAATGATAGAGTTTAATTACTTTAAATGGCCCTAACCATTTGGATTTCAGTTTTTCTTGAAATAATCTAAATCTTGTATTATATAATTAAACTTCTTGTCCAAGTTCAAACTTCTTTTTAATAATTTTTTGATCATGTCATATTTTCATTTTCTTTTTATAGATTTTTGCATTATCATAAGCTTCATTTTTAATCAACTCAAGTTCATTGAGTTGCAATAATCTTTTCTCACCTGCATCTTTTAGATTAAAATTAAATTCCTTAATAGCCTAAAATGTTTTATGCTCCAATTCTATGGGTAAGTGGCATGTATTTCAAAAAATAAATCTATATGGGGACATTCCTATAGAAGTCTTATAAGCATTTTTTTATGCTCATAATGCAGTATCTAATCTAGCAGACCAATCAATTTTAAAGGGATTTACAGATTTTTCTAAAATTCATTTTATTTCGCGATTTGATATCTCTGCTAGATCGTTGGTCTGAGGATGATAAGCAGTAGAGAATATATGCATAATATCATATTTTTTAATCAATATCTCAGTTCTCTTATTCATAAAATGGGATCCTCCATCTGCAGTAATTACTTTCAGCATTCCATATTTTGTAAAAATATTTTTATTTAAAAATTTAGAAACACTCTGAGCATCACATTTAGGTACAACAA
>NEWO01000202.1:196303-235489 GCA_003013225.1 Phalaenopsis aphrodite
TTAATCTATTCCCACACATCAAAAATTTCAACTTCCAATGTGTAATTTAGAGGTATTTCATTTCTTCTATAAATATTTCCTACTCGCTAACGTCGATCACATGTTTTAATATATTCATTAACATCTCTAAAAATAGTAGGCCAATAAAATCTAGCTTGAAAAATTTTATATGCAGTTTTATTTGTTCCAAAATGTTTTCCAAATTCAGAATCATGACAACTTTCAATTATTTGTTGAGTTTCTTTACAAGGCGCATATCTCCTAATAATTAGATCTTTACATTATTTATATAAATTTGGGTCATTCCAAAATTAGAATTTTGAATCATATATAAATTTCTTAAATTATTGATTCTTAATATCTGGTTATAGAATATCACTTACAATATAATTTACTATATCAGCATACCACGGTATATTCATTTCATCAATATTATATAATTGTTCTTTAGGGAAATTTTCTAAAATTTCATTTGCAAAATTAGTTAATATTTCTTTTTCTAGTCTAGACAAATGATCAGCTATTTGATTATCATTTCCCCTTTTATCAACTACAATAAAATCAAAATCTTGCAATAGAAGTATCCATCTAATTAATTTTAGTTTATAATCCTTCTTTTGCATCAAGTATTTCATAGCAGAATGATCTGTATACACTATACATTTGATTCCAATCAAATAAGGTCTAAATTTATCAAAGGCATAGACAATATCTAATAACTCTTTTTTAGTAGTAGTGTTTTGAGCATCATTTAGTGTTTTACTAACATAATATATTGCTTTAAAAACTTTGTTGTTTCTTTGTCTTAACACAGCTCCAATAGCTTAATCACTAGCATTGCACATTATTTCAAGTGTTTTCTCCCAATCAGGTGGAGCTATTATAGGTGCACTGATTAATTTTCCTTTCAATAATTCAAATGCTTTTATGCATTCCTCATTAAAATCAAATTTATATTTTTTTCTAAAATTTTCATAATGGTTTAGTTATTTTTGAAAAAAATTTTATATAACGCCTATAAAAACCAACATGCCCTAGAAAATTTCTTACCCCTCTAACTGTAGTAGGAGCTGATAATTTTTCAATAACTTGACTTTTTGCAGGATCTACTTCTATGTCATTTTCAAAATTTTTATGCCCAAGTGCAATTCCTCCTGCAACCATAAATTGACATTTTTTTCCAATTTAGTACTAGGTTGATTTTTCACATAATTCCAGAACTTTTTCTAAATTATTTAAACATAATTCAAATGAAGTACCGAATACAAAGAAATCATCCATAAATACTTCCATTTCATGTTCAATCAAATTACTAAAAATTTACATCATACATCTTTGAAATGTCGCAGGTGCATTGCATAGTCCAAAAGGCATTCTATGAAAAGCAAATGTTCTATAAGGGCTTGTAAATGTTATTTTCTCTTGATCCTCAAGAGCAATTGAAATTTGATGGTACCCGGTATATCCATCTAAAAGTAGTAATATTTTTTTCCAGCCAATCTATCCAACATTTGGTCTAGAAAGGGTAAAGGAAAGTGATCTTTCTTGGTGGCCATGTTTAATTTTCTATAGTCCATACAAATTTGCCAACCAGTTACTTGTCTTATTGGAATTAATTCATTTTTCTCATTTATTTCAATGGTCACTCCTTTCTTTGGAACACAGTGAATTGGACTCACCCAAGCACTATCTGAAATAGGATATATAATTCCAGTATCTAACCATTTTAAGATTTTTTTTTTATAACTTCTTTCATTATTGGGTTTAATCTCCTCTGAGGATCAGCTTTAGGTTTGTATTGTTCATCTAATACAATTCTGTGCATACAAATTGAAAGATTAATTCCTTTAATATCTGCTAAAGTCCATCCAAAAGCTTTTTTATATCTTTTCAACATTTCTATTAATTTTTGTTATTAAATTTTAGTTAACTCAGAAGAAATAATAACAGGCAATGTAGATGAATCTCCAAAAAACACATTTTAAATGGGCAGGTAATACTTTCAATTCAAGTTCAGGTGGTTTAATACTTGAAGGAATAAGATTTCTATTATCATCTTCCAACAAATCTAAAGTTTCAAATTTGTCCTCAATATAATCTAAATTCTCTTCTTTTATTTCATTCTCATTCTAAAAAATTTCTTCTTGCCTTAATTTTTCTTCAAACACTTTCTTAAATTGCTCATTACTTAGATAATCAGTAACTTCCATCCTAAAACATTCATTATCTCTTTCTATTGTAGGATATTTCATAGCTTTTGTAATATGAAATGTTACTTCTTACTCATTAACTCTCATTATTAATTCTCCTTTTTGCACATCTACCTCAGCTCTCTCTATTGCAAGAAATGGTCTCCCCAAAATAATAGGAATCTCTTTATCTTCCTCAATATCTAATACTATAAAGTCTACAGGAAAAATAAATTTATCGACTTTTACTAATACAACTTCTATAACTCCTTTAGAATAAATTATTAATCGATTAGCTAACTGAATAGTTACAGTAGTAGGGGAAATCTCTCCTAAATTTAAACGTTTAAAAATTTTAGAGGCATAAGATTAATACTCGCTCCTAAATCACATAAGGCTTTTCCATAAAATTTTTCACCAATTGCACAAGGTATAGTAAAACTACCAGGATCTTTTAACTTTTCAGAAAGCTTTTTCTGAATAATAACGGAACTATTCAAAATTTGTAATAATTCCAACTAAAATTAGGGTGACTTTTCTATCTAATGTTGTAATAATTGGAATATGAATTATTATTTTGATTATTTATAACATGCAAAGTTTCATAAGATGATTGAGTATCAATTATCTGCCCTAGTGAATTTTCCTCTAATACTAGTGGCATTTGAGAATAGTTCACTCCAATTTGGTCAATCTTTTTCGATACAGCAGCAATTTGAGATGCTAAAATAGACATTGCATCAGAGTCATGAATACTAGCTACTCTCTTAGGATTTACCCATTCAGAGGGCCATTGAAAATTGTTAGTAGCCATTTCTTCTATTAAAGAGAATGCTTCATCAAAAGGATTTGACATTAGTAATCCTCCTGCAGCAGCATCAATAATAGATCTAAGTGATCCTACTAATCCATTGTAAAAAAGTTTGAATTATTAACCAATCTAGTAAATCATGGTGTGGACATTTTCTAAGGATATCCTTAAATCTTTCCCATGCTTCATACATTGATTCCACTTCAAACTGACAAAAAGATGTAATATCATTTCTAAGCTTAGTAGTTTTTTACGGTGGAAAATATTTAGCCAAAATATTTTTGATAGTTCTCCCCAAGTTCTGATAGATCCAGGTGCTAATGAATTTAACCAAGCTTTAGCTTTACCCTTAATGAAAAAGGAAAAAATCTAAGCCTAACAGCATCATTAGACACTCCATCATATTTAAAAGTAGCACATATTTCATGAAAACTAGCAAGACTTAAGTTAGGATTTTCAGTATGTGTTCCTTCAAACTGATTATTTTGTACCATTTAGATAATAGTAGGTTTAAGCTCAAATGAATTAGTAGTAACGTCAAGATTTTCAATAGTTCAATGAAGTTCATCTATTGTCGGATTAGCATAATCTTTTAAAGGTCATTGTCAATTTTCATTTATTTGATTATCTAAGTTATTCTCCATTTCGTTCAAAATTTTAATTTCTTTTTTTTGTTTTTGAATTTTTCTAATAGTATGTTCTAATTTTGAATTATAAGGTACTAAACCTTCAGATCCAATATTTTGCATAAACAAACATAATAAGCAAAGAAAATTTTCTTAAAAATACTCTTAAATATATATAGTTATATATTTTTATGAATTTTTTATTTTATATATATATATATATATATTGATTTTTTATATTCTATCTCTAAATTTCCTAATTTACCAAATCTATTTAATTTACCTTTACCTTCCCCGGCAACGGCGCCAAAAATTTGATCCCCAAAAATATAATTGTGTAAAATTTATAAAGTTGACTCCACTTTACAACGATGTCAAAAACTTGATGTGGTATTATATAAATAATAATGTTAAGTACTTAATATTGGGATTCTACGCAAGTATATGTATTGTTATCAAGTAATACAAGACTTTCTATTTAAGTCCCAAATATCGATTCTACGAGGAAGGTTTAAATTTAAAATGATAAATTAACTAGGAAATTCATAGAAATGAACAAAATTACGATCAGTAATTTCGAATGTTTGAGATACTATCAGGACTAGATTATTAACTACTAGCAGAATTTAGATGCAAATTTTAAAACAGTAACTACTAAACTATGTTTATATGATGAAGTTTTCTAATATGAAAAAGCATATATCTCAGTACAATGAGTTTTTCGTGAAATGAGATTAGATAAATGGTTTAAATATGTGTTATACCAAATAGGAGCAATTTTAATGCTCTACCCTGATTTAGTGTTATAGAAAATCATGAATAATCTCAGCTTTAGTCCCTAAATTTGTGGCTAGGCTAGGAGGATACTGGCTCTTACTCCAGAGCTCCCACTTCCCTTCCTCTGAAAGCTAACTCTCACTTTAGTTCTTAAACACTAAGATTGAATTAGGGATTTTAGTCTGTCACCCTAAAATCTCTAATTCTACTCCCAATAATGTATATTTCCTTATTTATTTGCACTTAATTCGTTGAATGAAATACTCATTCATGGAAGTAAATGTGATTCTCACTCTGTTGTGGAACAAATACTCCATTTCCCCGATTAAATGTTTCACAACATATTTTAACAATTCAATAGGTCATATCAAAAAATAAATTAAGAACAGAGTCGAAAAACCATTACAGTTGATTTTATATTTTAACATTGGCACATCTAAATTATCTCTTCATTTCACCATATCTCAGAGTAGTGAGAAAGATAAAGGAAATTACTCAGACTTCATGAGAAAGATGCAGCAAAACACAAATTTTATATAGAAAAAAAAAGTTCATGCAATAATAATAAACAAACAACACTTATCTGAAACTATTTCTTAAAGCAAATCCCTTGTAGCCTCTTTTAAGAAATGTAGGAAGAAGAAATCTATCACTTCTCTCCCTCTCCAATACTCTTAAGTATTCACACTTAAACTCACTCCAAAAACTCAAAACTATAAAGAAAAAAAATGATTAATGGACTCTAAATGCATATATGGAATGTGGAATAGCGTGGAAGAGAGTGGAAAGTGGTTGAAGGGTGCAAAGGGGCGTGAAGGGGCTCTTTTCTGATTAATTTTGGCTCTAAATAGAGCCTAAGGTCAGTTTTCCAGTAGTTTCATCCAAAAACTCTTCAAAAAGCATCCAAATTTGTTGAATCTTATAGAAATAGGATCTGTAGCAACATTGGCACCGTCGGCTCTGGCACCTTCGGTGCTAGTGACCATTGAATTAAATGCGCTCTCTATCAAATGGCATCGTTTGCGCCCGGTTTAGTTCCATCGGTGTTGAATAATTCTTCAAAAACTTCATTTAAACTTCAAATTCCATCCTGTTTTCTTCATTTTTGCTCCAAGTCCTAAAAATTTACAACGTGCAATAAAACATGAAAAATAACTTCCTTTAAAGTGCAATATCACCAAAAATGAGTATAAAATATAGGTCTAAAATGCATATATTTATTATGTATCACTGTCTCTCTAGCACGCTTCATCTCCATTTGATCCAAAGCCTTGTGCTTACGACAATTAGCATTTATGTGTGGTGTTTAGTGGTGCATCTGGGGATCTCTCTAAGGTAGCACTGACTAAGTTCCTTGTCGACGTCATGACCATGAACTTTATGTGACTGGCCCTCTCCACCGGGTCCTATGTATCTAGAACTTCCTCTAACTTCTTCCTCTTTAATGATGATTCCTCTTTAGCATTAATTCTCATTACTGGCTTTAATCCTTCCACCTCTCTTTGACTAACTATACTAATCAGGGGGATTTCATAATCTACATTGAGTTTTCCATAATCTAAGTCAAAAGTTATGATGCCAGCCAGTGCCTCCTTCACTTCGTTCAGTATAAGATTCAAGCTATCTTTAAAAGCAAAAAATCAACCTCATACCTAACATTTTGTTGTGAGACAAGACAAGAGAAACATCATTGCGTTTAAATTTCAAACAAACAAAAACAATTGTAGTTTATTATTAAGTGCACTTAAGTTTTGTGTGTTCATTTTATTTAATGAAATTTTGCAAAGTTTTGAGATTCATATGAGTAATTTTGATGTGTAAATTTTATTTCATTAGGATTTATTTTATTTCATCAAATTTCATTACAAATTTGTTGGGACCCAGTCAGAGACACTGGCCCTATGGCTACTCTCGGAATAAGTATTGTTCCCAGAATTTGTCATGTGGAACTTCAAGTTGTGTTGTACTTCTTTAAATATTATCCATTGATTAGCAATATGGGTATTTCACTTTGGGAATCCACTAACTAGTAAGATCTCTCTGAGTTAACTTTCTCTACCACGAACGGTCCCTCCCAAGTTGGTTGAAACTTACCACCTATTTTGCAATGTGCAAGAATAGACCTTCTGAGATCAAGGATGAGGCACCTACTTCAATCGTTCTTCGGCGGACCATCTTGTCATGGGCTTGAATCATCTTGTCAATGGTCCCTCTCAAATTTTGTTGTGTTATTAATCGCTTCCCTTTGAGACTTTCTAATTCTGCAAGTCAGAGCTTGGAATTATCTTTTATTGTAATCTTGCTGGTCAAAGTTTACTGTGAGAGAAGGAAACTGAACCTTTAATGGAATTGCTGCCTCAAACTTGTACACCAGCGTATATGGTGTAGACTTTTCCTATATGCACTCAAAGCCTCTAACAACTTCTTGTGCCATCCTCTTCTGATATCGTTTAATATTTTCTTTAAAATTTTCAAGTGTGTTTTGTTGAAAGCTTCAGCTAGGTTGTTTGCCCTGGTTTAGTAAATCGTAGATTATCTCCAGTTTATATCATGTCATCTAATGAAGTTATTAATCTTTGTGCTTTTGAAGGTGGACCCATTATCTGAACTGATCTTACACAGAACACCAAAACAGTAGACAATCTAATTCCTAAATAATTATAGTGCATATTGCACTATAACTTCTCATAACAGTGCCTCTGTCCACTTAGAGAAGTAATATGAAGCTGCCAAAACAAATTTCTGTCCCTTTGAAGATAGAGGGTCTATCAAACCTACTAAATATGTGCTACAACACTTGAATGGCCATGATATGATCGTTAGAAGTAGCACATTCGGAGGTTGATGCAAGACAATCCCATGCACTTAGCTCTGGTGAGATAATTTAGCTATTTCCAAATAATTGGACATCATTGTCAGGCAATGATATTCGAGCCCTTAATCTTCATCTTCATCTTTGTCACTGATTGATGAGCATCACACAGCCCGACATGCATTTCTTTGACAATATTTTTTGCTTTTGTTACGCTTAAACATCTCAACCACATTCGATTGAAGGACCTTCTGTAGAGGACATTGTTGATCGAGGAATATGACAGTGCACTTTTCATTATCTGATTTTCCAATGCCTTATCTTCTGGTAGCTTTCTTGTCTGTAATTATTCTATTAATGGCATGCGCCAATCTTCGGTATCCTCAACTACTATCATCGTCATGTCTTCCTTTTCCAATTTGTGCAAGTTATCTATGTCAATTCGTAATAGAACCTAGTGTCCCTGTACCATGATGTCGATGGAATCCTTTAGTGGGCATGACAACTCCTTAGCAAGCTTGGCTAAAGCGTCAACATGGGCATTTTCTCCTCAAGGAATTTTATACCATGTTACACTGGGAATCTGCTCCAATAACTTCATCATGTACTGAAGATATTCTGCTATTCTCGGCTTCAAAATCTTGTATTTCCCGACTAGTTGTTGAATGAGGAGTTGTGAGTCATTGTAGATGAAAATGTTTGTTATGTCCATTGATATTGCCAATTCTAGTCTGATGATCAAGGCTTCATAATATACCTCATTGTTCATGCATGGTTCTACTAGGTGGTACAAAAATCTCAACATTGCATGATCTGGCGTAACGAAAATTAGATCAATCTTCACTTTGCCTGGTATAATTTCCTGTGATCCTTTGTCCTTTCTTGGTGTCGAAGCTTGGTCCACCTTAAAATTACTTATTTTTAGAGCTAATTTTATTATCATTTTACGCATATTTTTAGTGATATTGCACTTTAAGAGAAATTATTTTATATGTTTTTTTATTTCAGGTACATCGAATGGACATTTGAAAAAATGGAGAGAAAAATGAGCGATAGTGGTGTAAAATGATATGGCATCATAGCGTCATCCCCTGGCGCTATAGTGCCATAGACGTGGGCAACAGGTGTTATAGCACCCAGACTAGTGTTATTGTGCTAATAACTGCCTTTCTAGAAGTTTCATTGATTTTGGCCAAAATTTGAAGGGTTGTTTGAAGGAAGCCTTGGTTATTTTCAGATATCTATTAATATGGATAAAAATTGGACAAAATAGAGAACTTTTTGGTAGCATTTGAAGTCCCACCTTAGATTTTAAGTGTACTTTTTAGTTTTTTTTATGTTATAAGAACACTTTAGGATTTGTGTTGGGGTGAAGACATAATGTAATTTGTATTTATGTTTAAGTTTTTTGTTTATAAGACATGGATTTCTATATAAATTTGTTGTTTTTATTTTATTCTTCATGAATTCTGAGTAATTCTCTTTATTTCTCCTTGCTCTTGGTGGAGTGCAAAGATATAGGAGATCAATTTTGATGGGCATAGAATTAATGTTTATAAGGTGACACACTAGATTCTTTTTTAAATTTAGTTTAAAGTTTGGATCGTAAAGGTCGCTAATATGTCCTATAGAGAGGGTACAGTGGGAAATCTTGAGGTGAGAGGCCAGAATCTATTCATTATTACTACACAAGCTAGTGGAAAACTCAAAATTAGTCAATGTTCTTTAAGCTTTTCAGGAAGCTTTTTCTAAATTATAGCACTGCACTCCTCACTATATGCAACAGTCTCATTATCTTCAAACTTCATTTTCCTGTTGAGAATATCCTTCATAAACTTTATATGGCTTGGCATTTGTTCTAAGCCTTCAGCAAATGGATATTAATTGTAAGTTTCTTAAATATTTCTAGAAATTTTGAAAATTGCCTATCCAACTTCTATTGACAAAGTCTCTGAGTAAATGGAGGTGGTGGTTTTTTCAAATCAATTTTCAGCGGAGAAATAGGACTCTCAGAATCTTTTGGAGCGTCCTCTTTTGATTCTTGAATTTCTTCTCTCTCTACATCAATTTATTTTTGAACCCTACCTTCCAACTCTCTTCCGCTTCTAAGTTGAACGGTTTTTACTTTTTCTTTATTCTGGACTTTTGGATTTGATTCAGTATTACTAGGAAGTGTTCTTTGGGATCTATTACTTAATGAATTTATCATTTGTCCAAGTTGATTCTCAATATTTCTAATTTTAGCTCCTTGACTTTGTAATTGATTTCCCATTTGTAACACCACTTCTTCTATAGACAACTTCTTCTCCTTAAATTTTGTATTACTAATGAAAATTGGATGATAAGCAGATCTATAATTATTATTCCCTTGATTGTTTCAGTTTCCCAATGGGTTTACTTGGTTGTTCCTTCATTGCTGATTATTACCCCCCAAATTATTATTCTAGTTAAACTTGGGATGGTTTTTCCAACCTGAGTTATAATAATTAGATAATGGGTTATTCTGCTTGTTATTTATGACATTCAAAGTTTCTAATGATGCTTGAGAATCTACCATTTGGCCTAATGAATTCTTTTCAATCATGGAAATTGGTTGAGAAAAATTCATTCTAAATTGGTCTAACTTCAGAAATTTCAGTAATTTGATTTGCTAATATTATAAATGCATCAGATTCATGAATATTGGTTACTTTCTTAGGATTCACCCTCTCAGAAGGCAATTAAAAATTATTGGTAGTCATTTCTTCAATTAAAGCATAGGCATCAGGAAATGGTTTTGACATCAATGAACCACCACCAGCGGCATCGATAATTGATCTAAGAGATCCAACTAATCCATTATAAAAATTTTGAATTATTAACTAATTTGGTATAGCATGGTGTGGACACTTTCTTAAGAGTTCTTTAAATCTTTCCCATGCTTCTTAAATAGATTCTCCTTCAAACTGATTAAAGGATGTAATATCATTTCTAAGCTTCGCAATTTTTTATGGTGGAAAATATTTAGCAAGGAATTTTTGTCCTAAATCACCCCAAGTTTTGATAGATCCAAGTGATAACAAATTCAACCACATCTTAGTGTTATCCCTTAGTGAGAAAGGAAATAACCTAAATCTCATGGCATCATTTGATACACCATCGTATTTAAATGTAGCGCACAATTCTAGAAAATTGTCAAGATGTAAATTTGGATCTTCAGTTGGTGATCCCACAAACTGATTATTTGATATCATTTGGATAATAGCAAGTTTAAGCTCAAATGAAATAGCCACTACAGTAGGTTTTTCAATACAACAATGAAGTTCATCTACAGTAGGGTTGGCATAATCTCTTAAAGGTTTAAACTCTTGATGAATTTCAGCATTTTGATCATTTTGGTTTGTCATTTCTGTAAATTTTTTTGGATTTTTAAAGAATTTTTTTCTGATTTTTCTAACAGTTCTCTCTAATTAAGAATCGTAGGGCACTAGTCCTTCAAAACCTGGACTATGCATACACTAACATAAAATAAAATAAAACTAAATACACACAAAATAAATTACAATAACTTAAAGTTTAAATAAAACTTTCTGAAAATAGAAATTTTCTTTTAAATGAATAGATTCCTTACAATTTTCACTTCACTTCCCCAGCAACGGCACCAAAAACATGATCCCAAATTTGCATATATGTAACAGTATAACAATAATTCTGATTATATTTTTTCACTTATATTTCCTTATTTGGCGAAAAAACCAAAAACTTGATCTTGAAGAAAAATAAGAATTTAACTTTTAATTTATATATATTGGGATACTACCCAAGTATACGTATTGTGATCAAGTAATATAGGACTTTTTGATTAAAACATGAATATTGAAACCACAAGGAAGATATGTAATATGCACTTTTTGGAAAACTTTCAATTTTTAAAAAGACAATTATTTAAACTAAAGACGCTTTTGTAGTAAAAAAAGTTTAAATTTTTTTTGTAATTTTAATATTTTAACAAAAACAAAAAAAACTTAAAAAGATCATGAGTTTTTGTAGAAGAAAAGCATTAAATATGAAAATATCTTTCTCCTTATCATGAATCAGTAATAAGTATAGAAATTTTTTTGTGGAAGTATGCATATTGTGTTATGTCAAATAGGAACAATAATATTATTTACCCTTACTAGAGAAGCTATAAAGAAGATTGGCTAATTTAATGTTTGAATAGTTTTGAAGACCTGCTAGGCAGAAAAGATACTAGCTCTCACTCTAGAGTTCCCTCAATTCCCTCCACCTAGGGGCTAAAATCTTGTATCATAACCTAAAACAATAAACCAAGTTGGGGGTTTTAACTTGTCACTTTAAATTCATCTAACTCTACACCATTCAATTAATATTTCCCTATTTATTTGCACTCAATCATATGAACTACATTCTCATTCATATAACCTCATGTGATTCTTTCTAATTGTTGACTGAGATAATACCAACCCGGTTCTTACATGTTCTCATAAAAAATTTTAGCATCTGGATTGGTTAAATCAAGAAGTAAATGAAGTACATGGATTTAAATCATCACAACTTCTTCCAACATTAAAGATCAATACTCTCCACAACTTCTATCCAACACTTAATTACTTGTGATTTTAAGAAGGAAGATAAAGAAAACTACTCATAATCCATGGAGGAAAAAAAAGCACACTTTAGTTTAAAAGTAGAAATCTTTGTCAAACCAACAACAAGTTTCAATTAAAACCAAAAGTAGTCTAAAATAAAAGACAAAAACTTATCTGAAGTCCTCTATCAAACTCTTGAATTTCATTTGAATCTCTTCTCTTTTACAACTCTCTCAATATAAAACTAGAATAAAAAGGATAAATATGTGGTGCTTGAAAATCTCTCCAACTAACTCCCCAATTTTAAAACTTTCAAAACTTTTCTAGTACTTTCAGGACCCCTTTCAAAGTTTCAATCTTCCTTCTTTTATAATTCTCCGAAAGGTGCCTTGGTATCTCTTCAAAATGTGTCTTGATTCAATGTATTTCCCTAAGAGATGCATCCTTTCGCAATTATTTTTGTCCATGATGATTGTAACCACCTATTAAGCCAATAGGTGGCTCAAAAACCTCTTCAAAATTTGTAAAAATTGAATTTACTCATCCAATAACTGCCACTGGCGCTTAAGTACAGGGCCTCTGGCGCTTATGCGCGGCCTTCTCTGTTTAACCGGCGCTTAAGTTCCAGATATGATGCTTTGGCGCCAAAACACTTTTGCACTTTTTTCACCTATCTCCTCCAAATTTGATCCCTTTTCACTCTTTTAAGCATTTTTCACCTTTTTACCTGTATCTGAAAGAAAAACACAAAAATACCTTCCATTAAAGCGCAATATCTCAAAAATAAGTATGAAAATGTGTCTAAAAATACTATATATTTTAGACATATCAGTCACCTAAAAAGTAGGATTTCAGCCTGTGACCATTCACTTTGAATATTTTATCAATTTTAGGATCTTTGATATCCACAGCTCCATAAGGATAAACTTTCATCACAACAAATGACCTCATCCACCTAAACTTAAGTTTGCCTGGAAATAATCTTAACCTTACATTATAAAGCAAAAATTATTGTCCTGGCTGAAAATTTTTAGTTACAATCCTTTGATCATGCCACTTCTTCATATTTTCTTTATGAATCTTAGCAGTTTCATAAGATTCATTCCTTACCTCTTCAAGCTCATTTAACTGCAACAACCTCTTCTTACCAGCATCTTTCAAATTGTAATTAAATTTCTTAATTGTGCAATAAGCTTTATGCTCAAGTTCAACTGGTAAGTGACGCGCTTTCTCAAATACTAGCCTGTATAGTGACATTCCTATAAGAGTTTTGTATGTAGTCTTGTAAGCCCGCAAAGCATATTCAAGCTTAGCTGGTCAATCCATTTTGGTTGGATTTATAGATTTTTTCAATATTCTTTTAATTTCATGATTAGGTATTCAGTCAAACCACTTGTCTGAGGATGATAAGTAGTAGCAATTCTATAGTTAATATGATATTTCCTTAATAATTTCTCCATTATTGAATTTCTAAAATGACTTCCCCTGTCAGGTAGGGTCACTCTTGGCATCCTAAATCTACAAAATATATTCGTTAGTAAAACTTTGTAACACTTTGAGCATCACATTGAGGTAAAACAACAACTTCGATCCATTTAGATACATATTCTACTGCTAACAATATCTATAATATTCCGAAATATGGTATAAATGGTCCCATGAAATCTAATCCTCAAATATCAAATATCTCAAATTCTAACATATAATTGAGGAGCATCTCATTCCTTCTAGAAATAATGTCTACTTGTTGACTTCGATCACATGTTTTGATATAAGCATTAACATCTCCAAAGATTATAGGCCAATAAAATCAAGATTGTAAAATTTTGTATGTTGTTTTATCAACACCAAAATGTCTCCCAAAATCAGAATTATAAAATTTTTGGATAATTTCACAAGTTTCTTCTAATGGCACACATCTTTGAATAATATGATCCTTTCCTTGTTTATATAAAAATGGGTCATCCCAAAATAAGTTTTAGCTTTGAATAAAAATTTCCTCTTCTATTGGTATGTCATTTCATAGGGTACAATATCACTAACAATGTAGGTCACAATATCTGCATACCATGGAACATGACACTCATTAATATTGAACAATTTTTCATCTAGAAAATGTTCATTAATCTCTTTTTCAAAATAAAGTGGTTTTTCTAATTCAAGTCTGGACAAATGATCAGTAATTTGATTCTCAGCTCCCTTCATATCTACTATTTCAAAATCAAATTCTTGCAAAAGACGAACCCATCGTATCAGTCTAGGTTTTGCATCCTTCTTTTCATTAAATATTTAATAGCAGAATGATGTGTGTGCACAATACAATTAGTTTCAATCAAGTATGATCTAAATTTATCAAAATCATATGCTACCGCTAATAACTTTTCTTAGTTTTTGTATAATTAATTTGAGCTTAGTTAAGTGTTCTAATAGCATAGTAGATAACTTTAAAAATCTTATCGTACTTTTGTCCTAAAATAGCTCCAATAGCATAATCACAAGCATCACACATTAATTCAAAAGGTTTTTTCCAATCTAATGCAAAAATAATTAGTGCAGTGACTAATTTTTCTTTTAATAATTCAAAAGCTTTTAGGCACTCTTCATCAAAATAAAAAATTACATCTTTTTCAAGTAAATGGCATAAAGACTTAGCAATTTTTGAAAAGTCTTTAATATATTGCCTCTAAAATCTAGCATGTCCTAAAACCTCTTAATTTCCTTTACAGGGTAAGGTAAATTAGTGATCACTTTAATTTCTGTAGCGTCTACTTCCATATCATTTTTTGAAATTTAATGTCCCAAAATTTATCCTCCAGCTACCATAAATTGGAATTTTTTTCCAATTAAGGACTAAATTTTTTTCTTTACAGTGCATAAGAGCTTTTGATAGATGTTCTAAACATAATTCAAATGAAGTTCCAAACACTAAAAAATCATCCATAAAAACCTCAATCCCTTTTTCAATTAAATCACAAAAAATAGTTAGCATACATCTTTGAAATGTAGTAGGTGCATTGCACAAACCAAAGGGCATTCTCCAAAAAGCAAATGTACCATAAGTACTGGTAAAAGTTGATTTTTCTTGATCATCAGGAGCTATTTGTTTTTTATGATAACCAGTATATCCA
Source organism: Phalaenopsis aphrodite (assembly GCA_003013225.1). NCBI lineage: Eukaryota > Viridiplantae > Streptophyta > Magnoliopsida > Asparagales > Orchidaceae > Phalaenopsis > Phalaenopsis aphrodite. The sequence continues at coordinate 211,236 of NEWO01000202.1, forward strand.
TCCAGAAAACAAAAGCATTTATGCTTAGCTAGTTTATCCAGCATCTGATCTAGAAAAGGTAGTGGGAAAAGATCTTTCCTTGTGGCGAGATTTAATTTTCTATAATCAAAGCATATTCACCATCCTGTAACTTGTCTTGTTCGTATTAACTCATTATGTTTATTCAAAGTCACAATCACTCCTCCTTTCTTAGGAATGAAGTGAATTGGACTAACCCATGCACTATCTAATATATGATAGATAATTTTAGCATCTAACCACTTTAAAATTTCTTTCTTAACAACTTCTTTCATAACAAGATTCAATCTTCTTTGAGGATCAGACTTAGGTTTACAGTTCTCTTCCATATGAATTTTATGCATACAAATTGAAGGACTGATTCTTTTTATATCAGCAATTGTCCATCCAAAGGCTTTCTTATAACTCTTTAAAATTTTCTTCAAACTCTCTTCTTCTTCTGTAGTAAAATTTGAGAAAATTATAACAGGTAATGTAAGGGAATCACCTAAAAAGGCATACTTCAAATGTTCATAAAGTAACTTCAACTCAAGCTTGGGAGTTTTTTCAATTGATGGATAAAAAGATGTATCTTTCTCTATAGTGCCCAAAACCTCAAAACTTTCTCGAACATAATTTGAATCTTGCTTATATAAGACTTCATATTTATCCAATTCTATTTCTTGCTCATGTTCCAACTCTTTAATCTCATATTTCTCTTCATAATTTGTTTTGAAATGCCATTCACTTAAATATCTTATCACATTCATTCTACAGCATTCATCATCTTTACCTTTTATAGAGTACTTCATTGATTTGGAAATATTAAATGTAATTGTTTTATCATTAACGTGCATAATTAATTCCCCTTTTTGCACATCTATCATTGCTCTTCTAGTGACTAGGAATGGTCTCCCAAAATGATAGGTGTCTCTTTATCTTCCTCCATGTCTAGCACAATGAAATTAATAGGAAAGATAAATTGATCCCCTTTCAATAGGACATCTTCTATAACTCCTTTAGGGTAAATTATTGATCAATCTGCTAACTACAGAGTTACAGTAGTAGGTGTTATTTCTTATAATATCAATCTTTTAAATATTGATAATGGGATAAGTTTGATGCTTGCTCCTAAATCACATAAAGCATTCCCATAAAATGTATCTCCTATTGTACATGGGATTGTAAAGCTACCAGAATCTTTAAGCTTTTCAAGAAGCTTCTTTTGAAATATAGCACTGCACTCCTCACTAAGTGCAGCAGTCACAATATCTTCAAACTTCCATTTTCTGTTAAGAATATACTTCATAAACTTTACATAGCTTGTCATTTGTTCTAAGGCTTCGGTAAATGGAATATTAATTCTAAGCTTCTTAAAAATTTCCAAAAACTTTTAAAATTGCTTATCCAAGCTTTGTTGTCAAAACCTTTGAGGAAATGGTGGTGGTAGTCTTTCCAAATCGACCTTAGGTGGATAAATAGGTCTTTCTAAACCTTTCGGAGCATCCTCATTTGATTCTTCAATCTCTTCTCTCTCTACTTCAGTCTTTTTTTGAACTCTGCCTTCCAATTCTCATCTGCTTCTAAGTTGAACAACTTTTACTTGCTCTTTATTTTGGTCTTTTGGATTTACTTCTATATTACTAGGAAGTGTTCGTTTGGATCTATTATTTAATGAATCTGCCATTTTTCAGGTTGATTTTCAATATTTCTAATTGTAGCTCCTTGACTTTGTAACTGATTTCCCATTTGTAACACCACTTTTTCTATAGACAACTTCTTCTCCTTAAATTGTGAATTACTGCTAAAACCTGGAGGATAAGTAGGTCTATAAGCAGTATTCCCTTGGTTGTTCCAGTTTCCCCATGGGTTTACTTAATTATTCCCCCATTGATAATTATTACCACCTGTAGTATTATTCTAATTGAAATTGGGATGGTTCTTCCAACCTGGGTTATAATAATTCAAATATGGGTTATTCTGCTTGTTATTTATGTTATTCAAATTTTCTAATGATGCTTGAGAATGTACCATTTGTCCTAATGAATTCTTTTCAACCATAGATCTTGGTTGAGAAAAATTCATTCCAAATTAGTGTAACTTCCTTGAAATTGCAGCAACTTGATTTGCTAACATGGTAAAAGCATCAATTTCATGAATCTTGGCTACTTTCTTAAGATTTACCCTCTTTGAAGGCCATTAAAATTATTGGTAGTCATCTCTTCTATTAAAGCATAATCCTCATTAATGGTTGACATCAATGAACCACTAGCAGCGGCATCGATAATAGATCTAAGTGATCCAGCTAATCCATTGTAAAATATTTTAATTATTAACCAATCTGGTATAGCATGCTGTGGACACTTTCTTAAGAGTTCTTTAAAATGCTCTCATGCTTCATAAATAGATTCCCCTTCAAACTGACTGAAATAAGTAATATCATTTCTAAGTTTCATAGTCTTTTATGGTGGAAAATATTTAGCAAGGAATTTCTGTGCTAAATCGCTCCAAGTTCTGATAGATCCAGGTGATAACAAATGTAACCATATCTCAACCTTATCCCTCAATGAGAAAGGAAATGAACTAAGTCTTATAGCATCATTTGATACACCATCATATTTAAATTTAGCACATAATTCTACAAAATATGCAAGATGTAAATTTTGATCTTCAATTGGTGCTCCCTCAAACTGATTATTTTATATCATTTGGATAATAGCAGGTTTAAGCTCAAATGAATAAACCACTACAGTGGGTTTTTGAATACTACAATGAAGTTCATCCACCGTAGAGTTTGCATAATCTCTTAAAGGTTTAAACTCTTCAACATTTTAATTATTTTGATTTTCCATTTCTTGAAATTTTGTAGTATTTTTTAATTTTTTAATTTTTCTAATAGTTCTTTCTAATTCAGAATCATAAAGCACAATTCCTACGGAACCTAAACTACACATACATTACTATAAAACACAATAACATAAGATAAAATAAAATAAAGCAAAAATTAAAAACACATAAACAAGAACTTTATATAAGAACGACACTACAATATTCTTAAAATTTAAATAAGACTTACTAAAAAATTTGTTATCCAAAAACTTCTTTTTGAATCTTTTTTTTTTTTTTGCAAATTACTAATATTTTTCTCCTTCCCCGGCAACAGTGCAAAAAACTTGATCCCGACTTTCTATATATAGAGATGTAAAATGTAATGTATTCGATTACATTTATAATATTTCAAAATGGAGATGTAAAATGTGATGTATGCGATTACATTTATAATATTTCAAAATGGGATACTACGCAAGTATACGTATCGTTATCAAGCAATATAGAACTTTCTGATTAAGTCCTGATAATTGAACCCACAAAAAGGATTAGTTTTAGATAACAAAATACTTAGTAATATATATTCTTACTCAAAATTAAGATACTATAACAGGAATAAAAGTTTGATTCCTTTTGTAATTTTTAATAATTGAAAATAAATTAAGCAACTAATTTACTTAACTAAAATACTTGCAAGATGAAGGCAATATAAGTAAAATATCTTTTTCTTTATCATGAATCACTAAGAAACATAAACATTCAGTTGTGCAAATATGTTAAATGTGTTGTGCCAAATAGGAGCAATAATATTCTTTAATCTATAGTTTGAATAGTCTTGAAGAACGACTAGGCAGGGAAGATATTAGCTCTCACTCTAGAGTTCCCTCTTCTCCCTCCACCTGGGGGCTAACATCTCGTATTAAAACCTAAAACTATAAATCAAATTGGAGGCTTTAGCTGTCACTCTAAAATCCTCTAATTCTACACGTTTGAAAATATATTTCCCTATCTATTTGCACTCAACCCCATGAACTACATTCTCATTCATGAAATCAACATGTGATTTTAATCATTTGTTGACTGAGACAATACCATCTTAGATCTTACATGTTCTCACAAAATGTTTTTACATCTTTTGTCAAATCAACAAGTAAATGAAGTGTAAGGTCTTGAATCATCACAACTTCTTTCAACATTGAATTCTAATACTTCACACAACTTTCTTTAAATATTTAGTCAATTATCATTTTAAGGAAAAAGATAATGAAAACTACTAGAATTCATGGAGAAAATACAAACACACATGAGTTTAAAATAAATCATGCACACAAACAAGAAATCTAAATTAAAAACCAAGTGTATTCACAAAGATAAATACTTATCCCAAATTCTCTCTACCAAATGTCTTGAAGTTCCTTTGAATTCTCTTCCTTCTCTCAAAATACAAACTAACACTCAAAATAAAATAAAATAAAATAAAGGTGGTTGGTTCCAGAGGCAATAAATTTTGGTGGTTTCTTGCTGGCCTCCTTTATTTTGGAAAATCAAAGTCTTTTTTAATAAATAACTAAGGGGTCTCTTGGTGTCTCTTCAAAAAGGTGTCTAGATTCAATGAGTCTTCTAGAAGTTATCTCCTCAAAAGCCAATTGAATGAATTTTCATGTCCATGGGCTATTTTTGATGTGTTTATCAATGGTTTCTTCAAACACCTCTTTAAAATTTCACTCCAATTAATATTTCTTCAAGTAACTAACTATGGCGCTTAAGCATGAAGTACGTGGCGCTTAGGCGCAGATACTCTAGCTCGCTTAGGTGCCCTAGTTCATTTTTGCACCTTTTACATTTTTACTCNAAATGAATAAACCACTACAGTGGGTTTTTGAATACTACAATGAAGTTCATCCACCGTAGAGTTTGCATAATCTCTTAAAGGTTTAAACTCTTCAACATTTTAATTATTTTGATTTTCCATTTCTTGAAATTTTGTAGTATTTTTTAATTTTTTAATTTTTCTAATAGTTCTTTCTAATTCAGAATCATAAAGCACAATTCCTACGGAACCTAAACTACACATACATTACTATAAAACACAATAACATAAGATAAAATAAAATAAAGCAAAAATTAAAAACACATAAACAAGAACTTTATATAAAAACGACACTACAATATTCTTTAAATAATTCTTAAAATTTAAATAAGACTTACTAAAAATTTGTTATCCAAAAACTTCTTTTTGAATCTTTTTTTTTTTGCAAATTACTAATATTTTTCTCCTTCCCCGGCAACGGTGCGAAAAACTTGATCCTGATTTTTTATATATAGAGATGTAAAATGTGATGTATGCGATTACATTTATAATATTTCAAAATGGAGATGTAAAATGTGATGTATGCGATTACATTTATAATATTTTAAAATGGGATACTACGCAAGTACATGTATCGTTATCAAGCAATATAGAACTTTCTGATTAAGTCCTGATAATCGAACCCACAAAAAGGATTAGTTTTAGATAACAAAATACTTAGAAATATAAATTCTTACTCAAAATTAAGATGTTATAATAGGAATAAAAGTTTGATTCCTTTTGTAATTTTTAATAATTGAAAATAAATTAAGCATTTAATTTACTTAACTAAAATACTTGCAAGATGAAGGTAATATAAGTAAAATATCTTTTTCCTTATCATGAATCACTAATAAACATAAAAATTCAGTTGTGCAATTATTTTAAATGTGTTGTGCCAAATAGGAGCAATAATATTCTTTATCCTTACTACGGATGATATAAATAACATTGCTTAATCTATAGTTTGAATAGTCTTGAAGAATGACTAGACAGGGAAGATACTAGCTCTCACTCTAGAGTTCCCTCTTCTCCATCCACCTGGGGGCTAGCATCTTGTATCAAAACCTAAAACTATAAATCAAATTAGAGGCTTTAGCTGTCACTCTAAAGTCCTCTAATTCTACACCTTTGAAAATATATTTCCCTATTTATTTGCACTCAACCCCATAAACTACATTCTCATTCATGAAATCAATATGTGATTTTAACCATCTGTTGACTGAGACAATACCATCTTAGATCTTACATGTTCTCACAACATGTTTTAACATCTTTTGTTAAATCAAGAAGTAAATGAAGTGCAAGGTCTTGAATCATCACAACTTCTTTCAACATTGAATTCTAATACTTCACACAACTTTCTTTAAATATTTAATCAATTATCATTTTAAGGAAAAAGATAATGAAAACTTATTAGAATTCATGGAGAAAATACAAACAAACACACATGAGTTTAAAAGAAATCATGCACACAAACAAGAAATCTAAATTAAAAACCAAGTGTATTCACAAAGATAAACAGTTATCCCAAATTCTCTCCACCAAATGTCTTGAAGTTCCTTTGAATTCTCTTCCTTCTCTCAAAATACAAACTAACACTGAAAATAAAATAAAATAAAATAAAGGTGGTTGGTTCTGGCGGCAATAAATTTTGGTGGTTGCTTGCTGGCCTCCTCTCTTTTAGAAAATCAAAGTCTTTTTTATAAAAATCTAAGGGGTCTCTTGGTGTCTCTTCAAAAAGGTGTCTAGATTCAATGAGTCTTCTAGAAGTTATCTCCTCAAAAACCAATTGAATGAATTTTCATGTCCATGGGCTATTTATGATGTGTTTATCAATGGTTGCTTCAAACACCTCTTTAAAATTTCACTCCAATTAATATTTCTTCAAGTAACTAACTATGGCACTTAAGTGCGAAGTACGTGGCGCTTAGGCGTGGATACTCTAGCTCGCTTAGGCGCCCCAGTTCATTTTTGCACCTTTTACATTTTTGCTCCAAATTTGACCCTATTTCACTCCTTTTAGCATTTTCCATTCATTTTAATTTTACCTAAACACACAAATACCTTTCAATAAAGTGCAATATCTCAAAATAGCTATAAAAAGTGTACAAAAATACTATATATTTTAGGTGTATCAAATATCACTTGATAATGTTCTCATTTATTTAAACCAAGAAATTTATGATATTTATTTGGTCTACAAAATTTTCAATGGATCATTCCCCTACTTAATATAGAGAATAGATAGGGTTTACATTATATGGGTTACTAATTCTCTTATTGGTGCAAGCCCCTGTATTTAATTACATCTTAAGCAACCACATTCACTTAAGAAAACTCTCAATTAATATTGGGGTTTCATCTTCAAGAATTTAAAGTATAGTTTTCATGATTCATCATAAGAAATTCATGTTGGAATGGCTCAAAGTGAAATAGTTTTTTTAAAGCCAATGGAGGAAAAGATAGAGGATGTCATAAATTCTAGGGGGGATCACAATGATTTTCCAAACTATCCTACTATTTGGCCTTACATTTTTTTAAATATGTTATTTGGTATTTACTCCTATCATTTTTATTTTAAATCTAGGACTAACATTGTGTGGCATATGATCAATGTAGACAGCCTAGGAATATGGGAGGATTTAAATTATAGCAATGAACAACCTTGAAATCCTAAAAAGAGTTAGAGCTTACATCGTACAACATATAAATATGTGAAGGCCAAAAATATAGTGTGAGGATTTACATTATCCTATACAGACCACCTCAAAGTCCTAAGAGTTTATGTTGTTAAAGTCTATGAAAGTTTAGTTAAGGATCATCATTCGCTTCATTATTTCTGTCTTAATCATTGTCTGCAGGTTGCCCACTGTTCAATTGCATCATTGTCATATTCTGTGAAAATAGAGAGCGAGTGAGAACCCATGCCACAAATGGCCTATCCTAGGTTCTTTTTTTTAGTGTCAAGATTTTAGAAGGTACAGTTGAGTTGATTTTTGTTGTTGTTGTTGTTATTATGGTTATTATTGTTGAATCAATGGATTATGTTGTGGGGTCTTAAGCATTGTTAATATTTAGTTAAGTTATTGTGTTTATCGTGTGTCATAACATGTTTGCCTAAACATATGTCCTATGTCCTCTATTCTAAGGCTTCTTTCCACATACTAGTAGTGTAGTAAGTAAAAAAAAAATAGCATTGTTGTACTATTTGTAATCAAGCGTAATAAAAGAAAAAGTTGTAGTACGTACCTACCGCATGTGATCTCATTTTAAAGTTTTTAAAGTTATATGTGTAAAAAACATAAATAAATGAGAAACTAAAAAATTAGTGTTCTGAGAATTAGATGTGACATATGTTAAAACACATGCGTGCAAGATTGCATGAAGTCATATGATAAATATATGAAAGTTAGGTTGGACATAAGTATTCAAGAGTTCAGAGTGAGCTTAGCTTTAATACCTTTAGCCCTGATAATTCTTCTCAAGGGACTTCCATAAGAAACCCATGTGTATAAAGTCCAACATTAGGTAGAAGCTACCGACAAGACAATCATGTGAGGGCAACCGTAAACCCAAACAAGGTGGCTGAAGTAGAAGATATCACCCAAAATTTTTAATTTATCATGCATGTAAGTAAATTATGCTTTCACCAGTCATTAATAGTCAAAATGTAGCACAAAAAGAAAATATTTTGTTATGTTATTATGTATTTTTATAATCTTGATGGTCCACAAGTCAATCACATTGTTATGATAGAGCCACCAACAGCCCAAAAACTAAGAGCAACTTCTCACCAAATGTCAATGAATAGTATTGTCAATCCTGCTTCCTCACAGGGTCATCGAGACAAGAGATACAATTTTATCCAGCCATCCTAAATTTAGCACCAAATGTCTTTTATGTCATCGCCCGAATCACTAACACCTCAAACCTATGAGCTAGCCAGACATTTCATATAAATTGCCACAATTTAAGTGTCTCCAATTAGCAAAGAGAATTTACACACAATATTTAAGGCCCAAATCCTTAAATATTGGATTTCACTTTTGTTACAAATTGGTGATTATTTTTTAAATTTAGTGTTTCATTTGATCTTTTATCATTTTTTCATGTATATATATTATGATTTACCCTTTAAGGATATTTTTTTTCAAAACTTCTCAAGTTTCAATTTCCTCTAAAATTTTTAGAATCTTCCTAGAGCATTTAGAATGTAGCCCAAAACGATCCCCGAATTTTCTGAGCCCTTTCGAGTTCATTTAAACTTTCTGTAAATTATTGATTTTATTGATCAATTTTAAAATAGTAAAAAATAATCAAAAAAATTAAGAATTTAAAATAATTTTTTAATATTTTTACTCATTATGATTTAATTATGCTATGAGGGAAGACTGTTTAAATTGAAATTCTACGAAGAAAACTACTCAAGCATTATTGAGAGGTGTATAATTGCAAATATGCACCGTGCCAGTTAATTCATCTCCTATTTACTCATCAATGTGTTTTAAGAACTCTTATTAGGTTAATTAGCAATTAATTTCAATGAATTAGTCTTCATGTTTCAAATTCTTATCTTTAAATAAGTAGAATGTCATTTATGGTATTTTTATACTTTTGAAGATGTTTGGAAATATATGCCAAAATTAGGTTAAAACAGGGAAGTTTTAGAGTATTTAGTTGTTCATACCATACTTAAGAACATTGATTTTAAACCATGATAACTTGAGTGGTATATGGATCATTTTGTGTCTCTTAGGGCTTTGGGGGTAATTTTGTAATTTAATCGACTTTGATTTTCACCAAAATAATTACAAGAGTCCTTCTAACTTGTGGTTGGAGGGCTCACATTAGGGTTTTAAAAATTTCAAAACCATAATTCCTACCACTTGGTCATCCAAACATGGAAGTTTTTTTAATCCTAAAAAATATCCAAATCTACAATTTTACCCCTCTTATGTTTTAAATAACTTGATGGTTGTCCTAATAAACTTCTTGTGTTTTAAATATTTTAGTAAGTATTTTATCATAGTTTCTACCCATTTATCCTTTGATGTGACCCATTTTTAAATAATTTAGAGGCTAGAATGCAAATGCGATATTTATAAATACACCCCAATGGTAAATAACTTACTAATTATGCCCATATAATTTCATTTGTCACTAAAGTTTGCTAGTCATTTACCCATATAATAGATAATCTTTCCAAGAAGATTTTATATTTTTCTGAATTTTATTTTTTTTGTAATTAGTTAAATAAAAAAATTATGATCTTTCAATAAAAAATTATTAAATTATTAAAAACATGCTCTATGTCCTTCAAAAAAAATTTTAAAAAGTTGTTAAAACTAAGAAAGCCAATCAAAGAAAATTTCATATCATGTTGATTTAAATTTATATTTTGTTAATTTTAAATTATTTTAAAAATAAAAATACTTAAAAATTTTATTTTTAAATTTTATACTTCATATTCATTCTTCTTAAGTGCCTCTAGTCTCCTTTGTCACATCTTACTTCCCATTTTTCTAATTTTTATTTAATTTGTTTTATAATTATTTTATTAGAATAGTAGCAAATATTATGAAAAAATAGAGCTTTAGATGTTAGACAATCCCTCTGACCTTAGAAAAATTAGAGGACATTCCTAATCATATGAGGAATAATCCCTTAAAATTTCATGCCCTGATAATTTACAATTAATTTTAAATAATTAAGACATCATTTTGAGTATTTAATCAATTAAAAGTTACATATAAAATAAACATCTTTAATTTTATTATTAATTTCTGCACTTTTTAGTGAGCTCAGAGGTATTTTTATTTTATTTTATTTTTTATTTTCCCTTGGTGAGGTATGAGTTTTTGAAGTTAATATGCATTTTTTGGATTTATTAAATTCAAAAATACCAAAATTTCCTAACAACCCATGTCGGCATCACGTCATCCTTGGACTCGTCGAGGACCCACGTGTCATTCCCTAATTCACCGTACTTCACACCTCAGTCGCTAATTCTTCCCACTCCACAGTATTATGACATGGACTGTAGTGTTGTCCAATCTGATTCATGCCATACATTCCGATTACACGGGAATGGACAACACCCACTCATCATCTCCATGGGACTATAACATGAGAATTGCTCAGGTTACAACCATAAGATCTCTCTCAATTCTCAACCAAATTACATAGGGTCTGTTACTAAATCTTCATCTCAGTGAGACAAACACATCTATATGGCTAGGTGGACTTGAATGGTTGAGTCTCTTGAAAAAATCCCAAACCGAGGAAAAATTTGAAGTTTTGAGTCTATACCTTTGTCCAAGACGTGATTCCTCAATTGGAATGGTTGAGAAGCTTTTTGTGGATGTGGTGCACCTCCTCCTAACTCTAATTTACATTGAGGTTGAACCTGGGTATGATTTAGACCAAGTGGTAGATAGAATTTGGTTTAGACCCCTAGGTTAGAGGTTACAAAAGGGGGTAATTTTAATTGGGGGAGTGTTTTTAAGCTATGGGGAAGCTTTTGGAATGATTAATTTTGAGGTTTTGATGCACTTTGTTTCAATACCACGAAGAGTTCTAAATTTCAAAGGCAAAATTAGGGTTATGGGGGCAGAGGGAAGGATTAGAAATTGTGGGGATGAACTTTGTAAAGTTGTGGGAATAGTGTGGATTAAGTTTGTTAGGGCTTCACCAAGGTCTTAGCACTTCTTCATCTTTTATCGTGGGGTTGTCTATTTATAAGCCCAGCCATGGGGCTTGGATTGTCCAGAGTTTGGGGTGTGAAAAGCATCTTAAGTAGAACTAAGATAGGGGAAATGGTCCAATGGGGGTGAGCCACATTGGTTGAACTCAATTTCAAGTTCCCCCTTTTGGAGATTCTTTATTTTGAGCTTGTCGCCAGCCATGGTGGTTGTCCAAGGTTTGGGAGGTCATTTCCAGACTATGAGAGGTCAGTGGTGAAGAGTGATGAAGCCAACTGGGTTGGAGCATGAGCAGGTGTGCTTGATTTAATTGGAAAGGGGGGAAGATTATTTTGGGTTGACCTTGGGTCCAAGTCATTCATTTGGGCTTGCTAACCCATCATGAGGGTTGGGTCGGATGTTTATCATGGGGGCTTGGGTGATCAAGTCCCAATCATGAGAATCAGGGTCTAAGTTCTTGTTTTAGATAAATCATCAAAGTGGTTAAGCACTTTTGGCAAGTATGGAAAGGTGGTTACCTTTGGCTGAAAAAAGGTATGGTGACTTGCATGAAGCTCGTGCATGGCTTCTTGGCTTGCTTATGGCTTGGGTAGATCCAAATGGCTTGCATTAAAGAGGCATGGGTGAATTTTGATATTTTGAAATTTTTTTTTAAGAGCTCAAATTTAGTCATTTTAATTATGCAATTGTCCACCTTATGCTTGATTAAATTCAATGTGAAGAGGGGAGGGTCTAGCATTGTCATGAGGGTTTTTTATTTCAATTTGTATTTAGGCTTGTTCTTCATGGGCTTTTAAAATTGATGGTAATGGGCTTAGATTAATGTCATGGGCTAGTTAATTTCATGGTCAATTGGTTTACTTTTATGAGTGTGAATTGTGTGTGGGGTGTATGGTGTGATCTTTGTCAATTGTGTGTGCAGTATATGTGAGGTGGTATCTATGAATTAAAAGTAGGGTAGGTAATAGTGCATCTCATAGTCTTAGCTCTTTAAGGGTTTAGAGAATTCCATGTTTATGAAGAAAGAAAACTAATTTTAGGCATAAGACTAGTATTATATACTTTCATCCTATTCATTATTGATGAGACAAGACTCATAAAATTAAGCATAAAATGGGAATCTAAGCCAGTAATAAGATCAATTTTAAAAAGCTAATTATGTCAAATTATTTCTCACAAACTTGGTTCACATCCTACTTTTCAGCATACAAATGAAAATCGTCTCAACATAAAGTAATAGAATAAACAAGAGGTAGATTTCATCAACTAGCAGCAAAAGTAAGGAAGCAGGTAACATGCCATATAAGTACGTGAAATAAATAAAAAGGCATGTAACAAGGAGGAGATCAATGTAATTACTACAAGGCACACAAAAGAGAACAAATATGATATGAAAAATCCATTAGAAGTAACAGCATGACATGTGAAATACAGCACTATAAATTTAAGTTATCAGAGCACGAAGTAAACACATCGATTATCATAACAAGCAACATCAAATCAATAAAAAAATGTCTCTATTACTGGTTTAAGCCACCCTCTTCCATATCATCATGTCAGGGTTGTAGATCAAAAAGGGAGGCGGTGGCAGTATCAGACCCTGATTCCAGAGTTCGTGCAAGGCTCCTAATTGCTCGTGAATGAGTTATATTGGTGTTGGTTGGCTTCATATGTTGGCTATCATTGAAGATCATCCAGCCACCAAGTCATCCCATCTTATGTACTTTGGTTACTATTCCTAGAAGCTTCTAGAGTTTCTATATATATTTAGTAAGCTCGAAAAGAGTCAAGTCACGTGACTCAGTGGTACGGTGACTCAAGGAACTTGCCCCTGCTTAGATGAAGCTGCAAAAGGTGAAGCATAGAAATGCATGCAAACCCTAATGATGGGCTTTTGAGGCTGTAGAACCTCCTCCTAGTCTCCCCCATATAGTCCCTCCTTAGCACACAGGGCAGTAATTAGGCTGGGTGCACTAAGCATATAGTGGACTGGTCACTAGCAATGTAAACTATAAAATCATGAATCAGTAACTAAACATCTATATTGTTGCACTTCTAAATGCAATAATTTAGAATAGCATGCTCCTTGGTAGCATCTATAGAGTTGGTAGTGCGGAGCAACCTAGCCACTATAAAATAATGGCGTGCTCGTGAAGGGCAGTTCAGGTAAGTGAGGGGAAAGTTCATAATGGCTTCACCCTAATCCCCATAACAAGTTCTCCACTGATAGTGGAGTTAGTGAGGAATCTTATAACCTCCTGGTAACTAGAGGAGGTGAGACTAGCATACTCATAGTTAGGAATATCTTGGAGCTCAAAGTGTGGTTAATTGTAACAGGGTAAAACGGAATAAGCTTCCCCAACACAAATAATTTTCTATTCATGGCTTCTTTTGTGTTAGCATATAACTCACAAACTAACGAGACTATGACTGATTCAACAAAATTTATCAAAATCTCTCAACCCATATTTATTATCTAAACCCCCATGTCCCAGACCAGAAACTAAAAATCTCTATAAGTAATGAGCTTTTTCATTATGAAAAGGTTGTAATACCTCCGTGCGGTAGCTATGATAACAAATCTCTTCTTGTCATAGGTCGTGCTTCCTCTTCCACGCATTCTAGGGGCCATAGAATTGAGATCAGAGAGAGAAGCTAAGCCTTGTGAGGTGAAGGGATTTTGTGATGTGCACAATTAAATCATGGCCTCCTAAAGTGTTCTGTGCTCTAAATGGAAAGAAAATCAAGGAAGGAGCTTTTCGACAGTGAAATTTGCTTCAATCTAGCCGACCACATATAAGCAAGCTCCAACAAATTCCAGTCAGCTAGGGTAAGGGAGGACTTTTGAAGTGAAAAAAATGGAAGAGAAATGACTAAAAACTGCCTTAAATAGCCCGATGTAACAGTTCATGCATGTAAACCAGAGCATTGGCATAGCCACACTCAAAGGGTGGCATAATTACGCCATGGTCTTGAGTTGTGTGAAGTGGTCACACTGGCTCAAGACGTGGCTATGCTAGTTAATGTTATTGTGCATCTCCTTATTTTCACTCCCCATATATCATTTAACACATCCAAGCCCTTGGTAGACTTGTAACAAGACTCTGAAACATTGAAAATGATAAAAGAATAATCAAAATGAATAAGACGCATTTGAATCAAAATTCAAAGCAAATTGCAAAAAATCACAAAAATTGACTCTGAATAACAAAAAATGTTTAGGTTGCCTCCCAAGTAGCACTTGGATTAATATCATCAGTCATAAAAAGTCAATTCTACATTCAGGATCATTTTAAACTCAAGACTTCCTTAGGACCTTTAATTTCCCCTCCTAGGTATGGTTTCAATCTTTATGCATTGATCTTGAAAATATTATTAGTTTTCTTAACCTGAATGTCTACCACCCCAAATGGATACACCTTTACACAATGAATGTTTTTGACAACTTAAACTTCAATTTTCTTGGAAATAATTTCAATCTCAAATAATACAATAAAAGCTTTGCACAAGGTGACATTTCTTCCTAACTAGCTTCTAATCATGCCATCTTTTGATTGTTTTCTTATAACTTTTGGCATTCTCATATGCTTTTAATCGAATCTCATCCAATTCGTTCAACTGCAACAATTTTTTTTCTACTACATCTATCAAATTATAGTTAAATTCTTTAATCACTTAGCAAGCCTTATGTTCCAATTCAATTAGCAAGTGGCAAACTTTTTGAAAAATCAATCTATTAGGTGACATTCTTGTTGGGATTTTAAAAGTTGTTCTATAAACACATAATGTGTCATCTAACCTAAGGGACCAATCCTTTATTCTTGGGTTTATAGGCTTTTTTAGGATCCTGTTAATCTCTTTATTGGAACCTTAATGTCATGGACAAATAGTCCCACATTGGCTAGGTGTAGGGCCGAAAAACAGTATTTAAATCCTGGGCTGCCCACCACCCATAAGGGCTCTTTTGGGAGGTGATAAGTGGTATCAGAGCAAATTACTGCCTGTCAGGTGTGTGGACTCTCCATGGTCCAGTGGGACCCTTGGTGGAGCCGATCCGTGACGAGGACGTCACGTGATTGGGTGGAGGAGAATGTCACAGACAAATAGTCCCACATTGGCTAAGTGAGGGTCGAAAAACAGTATTTAAATCCTGGGTTGCCCACCACCCATAAGGGCTCTTTCGGGAGGTGACATTAAGCTAGCCTACTAGTATAGGGTCGTAAGTAGTAGCAACTTGATGTATTATTTAAAATTTTGAAACTAATGTCTCCTTTCTCTTATTATGAAAGTGGTTGCCCCCATCACTTATAATAACCTTGGGGGGTGTTCCAAATTTGCTAAAAATGAACTTCTTCAAAACCTTAAAATTCTTCTGAGCATTACATTTGGGCAAAGCCACTACCTCAATCCACTTAGAGACATAGTCTGCTACTACTAGAGTATAAGGTTTTCTAAGGAAGGTGTAAATGGTCCCATAAAATATTCCCCAAACAAAAAAAATTTCAAATTCTAAGGTAAAATTTAAGTGGCATTTCATCCATAAAATATTCCCCAAGCTTTCACATACTGATTAACATTCTTAAATAGGGTAGTTAATAAAATCCAAATTATTAATTTTTGGCTATAATTTTAAATCCATTGAAATGCCCCCAAGATTCAAAGTCATGACAGGCCCTAATAATATCATTTAACTCTTCCAATGGCACATATCTCCTAATAATCTAGTCCTTACATCTTTTAAATATATATGGCTCATCCCAATAATAAAATATGGTCCTTACATAAACTGTGGCATCAAAGAAGATTTTCTTCTTCTTGTGGTAGGTTAGATCGTAGGGAACAATCTCGCAAACAATGAAATTCATAATGTCAATGTACTACGGAGTGATCTTTTGTGAAATGGCGAGGACTTGTTTGTCAAAAAATTCTCATTTTTGTCAAATCTACACCAATTAATTTTTTTTGTTTTCTAGCTGAGACAAGAGATCAACTACTTGTTTCTCAGTACATTTTTTATAGATGACTTACAAATCAAACCCGGACACATTGGATTAAGCAGTCTTTGATATCCTTTTTAGCTACAAGATATTTGATAGCGACATGATTGGTGTGAAAAATGAAAATGTTCTCTACCAGGTAGTATCTAAATTTGTCAAGTGCAAATATTACTGTCGGGAGTTTTTTCTTAGTATTAGTGTAATTCTTTTGCGTCTCATTAAGGGTCCTATTATCATAGTAAAAGGCATGAGATACCTTATCTCACCTTTGTAGAACTACTCCTACAGTATAGTCACTAGCATCACACATCAGCACAAATGGAAAGTCCCAATTAGGTGTAATCATCATAGGTGCAGTAACCAATGACCTGACCCGCAATTAAGCAGTTATTTAGTTTCCTAGCAAAAAACTTGACCAGTTTTTTTAGGCGGTTAGTGTACAAAATGGATATGATATAGAGTTTAGAATTTGATTTATAATTTACACACTAGAGGTTTCACGCAAGTGCATGTATCGTTCAAGTAATTTAGAGCTTTGTTTTAAAAACCTTAAGTATCGATCCCATGGGGGAAAGGTGTTAATTCATAATGACTCAGTAAAAGTTTTAGTCAACAATAACTCGTCTTAGCATAAAATTTTTGAAAAGTTTGATTTTCCTAAATTCACTACTTTACTCTAAAATTAAAGTTAACTAAATTAAATAAAAATCTAATCTACGGAGGCTAGTTAAATTTTGGAACACTCTTATATAATCAAAATCTCTTCCCTCTTTTAATGAATACAGTTGCATAAGTAGTAGAAGAATTGATAGAATCATGTAATAATTATTGTGCCAATAAGGAACATATGTCTATCTACCCTTTTTTTAGTGTATATGTATGTTTAGTATTCTATTAGGTTTACACAACTAGTAGAGATGCGAAGGTGGTTAAAAGTCTTACATCTTAAGGTAAGGAACTCATTCACTTACATCAATTATCACCTAGAAGCTCCTAATAGAAACAGATCATGTAGTATATTTCCTTTAAAAGTTTCGTCGCCACCTAAACTACTTCATCATGGCCAACTGAACAATGTGAGTGCCTTAAGTTGTAAAGTCACTGCTCTTCTGAGTCTTGGTCTCAACTTACAACAGTTTTTAACATAACCTATGGCTAGTATGTTAGCTTAATGAAGCAACAAAGATATTACTCATCACATAGAAATTAAAATTATTCTATCATTAAAAAAATTTTTCTACACATGTTATTGCTTCATCACAAGAGAAAAGAGTAAGCGAAACAGCTCACTAAGCATGGAGAAGACACATGGATTCTTGTAAATGACATTGAAATCACAAAACTTTATTACAATAATTCAAAGAAAATACAATCAGAGTACAAGACTTATCTTTACAGAAGATTCATACCCTCCTTACACAGCAAATAATAATTCCTTACACTTCTCTCCAAAGTCACAAGAGTCATCAAGACTCTAAAAGACACTTCCCACATGAAGAGACAACAAGCCTCACTTTCTCTTCTCCCTCTAGGATTACACTAAACACACACACACGCACTCAAACACCCCAAGAGACACCAACACACAAAATGAAGAGAGTCCAACACTTGGTAATCTTTTTTTTTAATATAACCTTTGAAATCCCCAAGAGTCACTTCAGATGCGCCTTCAAAAATTTGTCCTTCATATACATTGCATTTAAAAAAAAAAACTAATTATGGTGCCTTGGCATCCAACCATGGCGCCTAGGCACCAGCCTTCTAGAAGAACAGGATAACTACCTAGCGACTAGGCACCGGGCCAATTTTTCTTCTAGGCTCCATTGACCCAAATTTGCTCCATTTTACTTCAATATGCTCCCTTTTTTCTCCATTTGTTTCAATTGCATAACCTATGGTACCTATAATCATAAACACAAAAAATACATTCCTTTAAAGTGCAATATAACTAAAAAAATAAGCATTAAATGCATATAAAAAGTAGTACATTTTTAGGCATGTCAACTAACTTGGTCATAAGGGTCTCAAAAGTAGCTAGACTAGCCACATCAAAATGAAAGGGCAAGTCCTTCTCTAATAGATGGCCTAAGGGCTTTGTGATTTTAGATAAGTCATTAATGCAATGCCTATAAATTCCAGCATGCTTTACGAAGCTCCTAACTCCTTTCATTTTCATTGGTGGTGGTAGCTTTTCAATCACCTCAATCCTTGCTAAGTCAACTTCCATCTTTCTCTCAGAAATCTTATGTCCCATGGTTATGCCCTCAGTAATCATTCATTTCCTTTTTTCCTAATTTAAAATTAAATTTATTTCTACACACCTTCATAAAACCTTTAAAAGATTGCTTAGAAAGGAACCAAATGATGATCCAAACATAGAAAAATAATCCATGAAAACTTCAATGTCAGTCTGTGTCATCTCAGAAAAGATAGACTTCATGCACTGCTGGAAAGCGATTGGCGCATTGCACAATCCAAATGTTATTCTCTTAATGGCATAAGTTTTATAGAGGCTAATGAAAGCTGTTACGTTCTAATCCTCGAGAGTTTTGAGGATATGGTTGTAACTTGAATAACCATCTCAGAAGCAGTAAAAAGGATGCCTTGTTAATCTATCCAACATATGGTCTAAATATGGCGGGGAAAAATAATCTTTCTTAGTTACGGAATTCAACTTCTTGTAGTCAATAAAAATCCTCTACTTCATGATTATCTTTGTGGGTATCAACTCATTCTTCTCGTTTTCAACAACAATAACTCCTTTACTAAGTACATAGTGAATTGGACTGACCTAAATACTATCTGAGATGGGATAGATAATGTCTGCATCAAGCCACTTCAGAATTTCCTTTTTAACTAGCTCCTTAAGAATGGGGTTTAGTCTCCTATGGGTTTAGGCCTTAGGTATATTTCCTTCTTATATCAAAATTTTATGCCTGCGTAAAGATTGGTTTATTCACTTAATTTTTTTTATGCTCCACCCAAATGCTCTCCTCAAGGCTTGAAGCACTCTCATGAGCCTATCCTCTTGCTCAGCACTCAACTCAACTGACATGATGACAGGTAAAGTTGAAGGCTCTCCTAAGTAGGCATAGTTAAGGTGAGTCGACAAGGCCTTCAATTCTGAGTTAGGGGATACATCTATGGATGGTGTTATGAGCTTGGTTTGTAGGGTCATCTTTATGGGTTCAAACCTCTCCCTAACCCTCCCAAGGTTGCCCTCTACAAGCAGAGTAGATTCATCTCTAGGTTCTTACCAATATCCTCAAATACACCTTGCTTTGCTAGATCAGCTTCCACAATTTCAAAACATTGGCTAGTCATTATCCCATCCATTAATTCAATCCTAAAGCAATGAACATCATTGGGATCTTAGGGAAATTTCATAGATTTCATGATATGAAAATTTGCATCTTCAGCATTCACCGTCATGGTCTATTTCTTCGTTGAACATCATTCTTTTCCCTTCCAGTAGCTAAGAAGGGTTTACCTAAAATCAGGATTATTTCCTTATCCTCCTCCATGTACAAGATTATAAATTTGTCATGAAATATAAATCTACCCTCTTTAACCAACACATTCTCAATGATACCCATGGGGAAGGCTAAGGATCAATCAACTAAATGTAGGGTCAAGGTGGTGGGTGTAACCTCTCCTAGGTCAAGTATCTTGAAAATTGACAGTGACGTCAAGTTAGTAATTACTCATAAATCATAAAGGGCCCTCCATATAAATTCCTCTCCTAAAGAACAAGATATGGTAATCTACCTGGGTCCTTCATCTTTTCAGACAACTTCTACAAGATTACACTACACTCCTATATTAGTGCCACTGTCTCTCCATTCCCTAACTTTCTCATTTTGATTAGCATATCCTTCATGAATTTAGTGTAGCTAAGAATCTGTTCTAGAGCCTATCTAAAAGTTATGTTTATAGTTACCTTTTTAAAGACCTCTAGAAACTTCGAAAATTATTGATCCAATTTTTTTGCTTCTGTAATCTTTGAGGGAATAGGGTTGGAAGTCTCTCATGTTCATTCTTTCTAGGTGATAAAGACTTTTCTGCTTCCTTGGAAGGTCTTTCTTTTTACCTTTCTAAGTTTGACTCCAAGTATATTGAGGTTATCTTTATTATTGGAGTTTCATCTAACTCCTTACAACTTCTCAGTTTAACTGTCTACACCTACTCCTTCCCTTTCTCCTCGAGATTCATTTTAGTATAACTTGAGAGTGCCCATAGATTCCTAAGATTGAAACATTTTACTAATTTTCCCAGTTTTCCATCAATGTTCCTAATCGTCAGCCCATGACGTTGTGTTATCAAATGCACTGGTTATGGTTACATCTAGAGGGTTGGTTTGATCTCTGACCTTGAACAACTTGGTAGTTTACTATCACCTTATGATTGGTTTGGTTTTTTTTTTGTTCCATTAAAAGTTTGGGTGTTGCTTCCATCCAATTTCATAGGTTTTTGAATAAGAGTTTTTTGCCTGGATCTAGTTTCCTATGGCTTTCAAGGCTTCTAAGAATATGGTTTCAGGATTCCTATGGTCTCATCACTCAACTCTTTAATCGGGTATGCTCTCTGTACAACATTTACAATGAAACAATCTAATATATTAGCTATGATAGCAACTTGGGTTGCTAGGATAGGCGGGATAGGCAAGAAATCAAATTCATGCACACTAACTACCTTTTTAGGATTGACACTCTCAGCAGACCATTAAAAACTATTGGTTATCAATTCCTCAATCAATTGATAAGCCTCATCAAAAGGTTTAGGGATGAGTGAACCTCAAAAGGTTTAAGGATGAGTGAACCTCCTGCGGCAACATCTATAAGAGACATTAGGGAACATACAAGCCCTTTAAATGTTTGGACTATAAGCCAGTTGGGTAAGGCATGATTGGGAAATTTCTTAGTAACTTTAAATCTTCCTCAGGCTTCATGAATGGACTCTTCATCAATTTTCTTGAAAGTTGTGATGTCATTCCTATGTTTGGCAATCATAGATGGAGGAAAATATTTTGCTAAGAATTTTTTAGCTAAGCCATTCCAAGTGGTGAAGGGTCCTGGAGTTAAAGATTTCAATCATACCTTGGCTCTATCCCATAGAGAGAATGGGAAAAGCCTAAGTCTAATAGCATCACTGGGGACACCGTTATACCTGAATGTGGAGCAAAATTCTAGGAACTTTGCAAAGTGTAAATTTGGATCTTCTGTTGGTCCCCCCTACTGGTTTTACTGCACCATTTGGATAATGACAAGTCTCAATTCAAATTTATTGGCCTCTACTGTGGGTTAATTGATGTTCTTGTGAATTTCCTCAATAGTGGGGTTGGTGAAGTCCCTAAGGGGTCGCATGTCTGGGTCCAGATGGTTAGTAATTTTAAAGGTTGTTTAGGGTTCAATGAGTGCTCTCCTACGTCGCCTAAAGGTTTGCTCGATTTCAGAGTCAATATGTGTTAAAGTTTGTGTGTGCACTCCTACATATGCACTGGAAGACAAGCAGGAATGTGGGACTCACAAACAAGTGATCCTAAACATTAAAATGACACGACAACTGACTAAATCCAAAGCACAGACACAATCACAAGTCGGTTCAACACACAAGCACACTCAACAAGCAGAAAATAAATAACAATAACAATTAAATTTTTTCCTTTTTAGCTTTTCTTTTTTTTAATTTTTTTTTTCAGCACCTGCAAGAAGGACAACAGAACAATAGAAGTGCACAAACAGTAGAGAAAAAAACATATAAAAATGTAGAAAAGATATAGAAAATGTCAAACCTAAATTTTTAGTTGTTCAACTATAGCTCTCCTAAATTCATAACTTTTCTTAACAAATTTCCCTAGCAACTGTGTCAAAAACGTGATAGCTAAAAAAATGTTGTGAAGTACGGCCACTTCACACAAGTTACGTATCAAATTGAAAGTGGTTTGCAAGTGTAACACGTATCAAACCTAGTTCTGTGTGATCAAAAGAAAAGAAAAACAAAATCCTAAATCTAGCAGTGTTAATAGAAAATAGAAGTAACATGAAGCATGAGTTAAAATTCTTAGATTTCTTCAAGAATGTTGAGGATCGTGCCTTTGTGATTCAAATGTAGTGCCTAACTATATATTTCTAATAGTTTCTCTTACGTGATTGTTGTCAACCAGGGATGAAGTTTCTTCTTAAGCCTATGTTTAGGTTAGAAGATTAATTCTAATCCCATAACGTTAAGTTTTGCTCAACCTTGTTGTGTTTCCCATTGTTTTTCTGTTCCCTTTCTTGATTGCAAACTCCAATTAAAATATGCATATTCTAAAAGGATTTTGAATTTAACCCAATCATTCCACTACGCAACAAGTAGTTGTAGATCACGATCAATTTTAACGTCCTAACGACCATATTAGGAGAAAATGAAGGTCAAAAGGTTAACCAAGAGCATTGACATTAAAAGTACGAAAAAATTATCAAGAGAAAGATCCAAAAAAATCATAATAAAAAGGCTATCCAAAAATCACAAAAGCAGAAAAAAAGAAATTTAGCTACTCATATCAAGAGAGAAAATCATATAAAAATCCATGAATAACAAGCCTACAAGAATCTTTATAAAATAAAAACAATTATTCACTAGTTTGTAAATCTTCCCTCTTGCAATGTAAGCAAAGAACTCTCTCTCATAAAATCTATCAAACTAGCAAAGAAAATAAAAAAACAAAAAAAAGGTTCTGTCTATTCTCCCGAAGAGAACAATAGAGCACTGCCTCTCCAAACCCTAGCCTCCAGCCTTTGAAAAATCTCCCCAATTCCCTTCAGTTCGAGCCCTGACTTGCTTGTATAACCCCTATTCAAATTCTGTCCAAATTCAATCAGATCAAGCCAAATCAAATCTTTTCATTCACAACGATATACGATAGCATGACCATGCCTGATGGAAAACATAGCCACACCAAGGGGTGATCCGCAAACTTAATGAACAGACGTGACCACACTTGTTCTCTAGTGTAATCACGACATACACCTAGAATGGTCACGAAAATAACAGGCATGAGTATGCCAAGTTGAAGAAAGTCGTAATTCGCTGTGTTAGTCCTATTTGTATGCTAATCCTTCTGGAAATTCTAAAACAAATAACCAACCTTCAAAAAGTGCAGAATCATAACATAAAGGAAATAAGTTGCATGAATTAATGTCTTAAAAATATGAAAAAGTGACGCATGTCACATGGATGAGGAATTTTGGTTGATTGTCCGTTCAGGGTTTGTCCTAGCAATCCTTTGGGAGGATAGTTAATTCCTCCTGTCATGTAGTTATATTTCTCTCAGCCAACACTAGCCAGCCGGGTAAATGTGTACCCTCAAACTATTCCTAATGGGTCCCAACCTGCCACCTCACCTTATCTAACAACAGTTGGATTTCTTTAAGATTCATGTCGACACATTTTTTTATTTACAGAAATTTATTATTTGCAAAACTAACAACAAGATAATTTTCTAAAATTTTAATATTTGAGAGAAATTGAAAATGGGTGAGATATGGTGACAATTGTAAATAGCCCCTTTCTTTTAAATCTTTTGATTTATTTTTAATTCAGCATTGTATATTTAAAAGTTAATGAAATCCATTCATAAATGTCTAATCTTCAATAAATAATATTCCTACTATAAGTGTTCTGAATTAAGTGCATGTAAAGAATACCTTTAATCTTCTATAAACAACCAAATACATAAATAATGAAACAGAAAAAAATTGAATAATAAGTATTTTGTTATAAGTGATTCACCCAATTAAGGAATAGCAGTTATGTATCTGATTAAGTATTGGGGGGTTTGAAGCTACTCAAATATTGGTATAAAATCTCTAATTCATAAAAATAACAGTACAGGTA
>NEWO01000202.1:246620-274678 GCA_003013225.1 Phalaenopsis aphrodite
TTTAATTTAGTATAAATAGTAGTTCTTTTATCTATTAAATTATAGACAAATATAGAAAATTTAGTTATTACGATCCGAATGCATGTTCCCGTCCGGTTAATTTCACGCCACGGGTCGGATTGTGACAAATAATTTTACAATATATTTATAAAAAATATAACATATGTCCATAATGTATTATCCAAGCTCTTTCCCACTCACTCTCCATTCAGTTAATTCAACAACGAGATTCAGTTCCTTTGCCATTCTTGTAACTACAAGTTAATCTATGTATGTGCGCACCCACTCTCTATATACCACTTTCAAAGGTTCTTGTATTTATAAGTAACAGCTCTTATGTGTAAATTAGGAAAGATTATTCATGTACAAAAGCATATCAAAAGGTCAGTGTTAGGGCAGTGAAAACATGTCATTCTACTTAAACATTGTCTTCCAAAGTATAATATTCAAAACTTATGATGAACAAGATTGTTGGTAGCCCCTTGTATAATTTGATGCTTATAAATATATAATGAAAGGCATGTAAGGGAGGTTTTTTGCTTTTAAAAAAAAAAAAATAACTTTTTTTAGTTCAATCTTGCATTCTGAGTTGGTTGTTGGTACTTTCAAGTACAAAAATCCAAGTTATCATGTAAGGGAGGTTTTTTGCTTTAAAAAAAAAAAAGATAACTTTTTTTTGTTCAATCTTGCATGCTGAGTTGGTTGTTGGTACTTTCAAGTACAAAAATCCAGGTTATCAACATGTATTAGCATGAGAGATGATTTTCTCTACTTGGTCAAGTTTTTTTTATTGTCTTATAAAAAATTCGTGTTTAATTTTGTGTACTTATTTTTAGTTAAACCTATAACCATGGGCTTCCAATTAACTTATGAATTAAAATTAGGTTGCATATTTTTTGGACTTCAATTTTTTCACTTGATTTCTTCAATTTAGGCAACTAGTAAGAGTTTAGTGTGAATTTCTCATATTTTTTTTGTTTACATTAAAAGAGGAGAAAATATTTTTATTAGTGGCCTGTTAAACTGCAAATTTTCAATTTAAATTATGTATGTTCATGCATCGAAATATTCAATTACAATTAGAAATACTCACCCTAAGAAATCCCACAACAAAGGGTGTCTAAGCTTAAGATTTGCATTGTCAAGTCAGCTTAAAGTAGGACAATTTAAAAAATTGAATGATGCAATATAAACAAAATCAGCTATATTATGTTTCAAGACAAAAACAACGGGTCTACGAAGAGGCTCAAACTTCTACTAGAAAATTCAATGAAAGGTATAATCCCCAAGCCTTCTGAAATTTGATACAATATTTAAGAGAATTCTTCGAATGTTACACTAAGTAATTCCCAGATGGTTAAACTTGTTCTATCAAAATCAGTGCAAGAAATACTCAATCATCCTATGTTAGCATTGCAATTAATATCACCTGCATGATCCATTTCAAAATTATAAATAAGGTCATTATGGAGCATTTGAGTGTTGCATAAGATTTATGAGTCTTATAGCTAAAATTTATTTAAGGCTCATTGGGTTTCATGTAAGTTTAAAATAAGTGCAAGAAAGCTAAGATTTCACTTTCACTCATTTTGAATGTGGATTAAATTGCACTTTTGAGAATTTTCATAGAATTTATGAAATTTGAAATCAATAATGTGTCTAATTACATCCAATCAAATGATTAATTCACAAATTTTGACTTTTTTAAAACATGATTCCTAACATTAAGCAACCATATAAAGACTTCAACTATTATCATAATATAATTTATCTCATTATAGATCTTAAGCAAAACACTAGAAATGAACTTAAGCTACAACTCATCAAAAATATTACATAAGAATTTATACAAAACTTTATGTATTGAGCAAACGACAACCACATTATTAGGACTATGCCACATGATTTATGCTCCCAAATAAAAATCAAGGTATTAAAACCGGACCGGACCGACCGGTTCAAACGGTTTGATCGGTCGAACCAGGTTTAGGGCTGGTATTGTTTAGTTAAAACCCTTATGCAACATCGAACCAGTCAAAAACTGGTTGAAATGTTGGTTCAGCCATCGAAACGGCTTCTGGTCCAAATTTCTCAACTTGTGCTTAGAAGTTTTTTGTCACTAAGTTATAAGGACTAAAGACTAATATAACAATAAAATAAACATATTATTTAATGTCATGGACCCACCAATCCAAAAAGGTATCCAATTTGTTGGAATAATCGAATTTTGTTCCTACTTTCTACACCTTTATTTTAAAGATCAACTAGTGAGTCCATCTTTGAGAAGTGAGACTAAAAGTAATGCAAGCATGTGAAAAAAATATTTTTATTTAGAGTTACACAATCAGTGCAAGTGAAACTTATAAATTATTAAAGTTGATGAATTGATTTGCATAATAGAATAAACAATTTAATAAAAATGATTACTATATAATTAAACAATATAATATAAAAAGCAAAAAAAATATTTTGTGAGTAATAAAATTCATAAAATTTTCTTCATGAAATATTTTTAATAATATATCATTTTTAGTATATATATATATATATATATATATATATATATATATATATATATATATATATATATATATATATATATATATATATATTTTCATCATAAAATTAAAATAGAATTTCTTAAAAAAGATAGGAGTATGAATATTAATATTGGATATTTTATTTTGTGATTGACATTTTATTAGTATGTGTTATATAAAGTATTAAAATATATGAAAATTTTATTAAAAATAGTTTAAGACCTTATTTATTTTTAAATAACTACCTTTATTTTTATAAGAATAATTCGCTCAAAAGCACTCGAAGAGAATTTGATTTTAATATTTAACACCTCAACTTTAATATTGCTAAACATACACTCAAAAACTTTAATATCACCTCTAAAATATACCACTATTAAAAGAGGTTTGATCCAATCTGACAAAATAGATTGGAGAGATGGTTTTATTATGTCATATTATGTTTTGTAACAAACTTCTTAAAGCATCAATTATGTTATTATTACATTATTTATGTTATTTTTAATTAACTTTATGATTTATTATTTCATTCGGTTGAAACTCCAGTTCAAATTTTGAACCTTGAACATCATCCTTTACCGGTTCAGTATTCGGTCAGGTTTTCAAAACCTAGAGAAAAATAAATAAGATCACCTCTATAGTTATCATATTACACACACTAACAGAAGAATAATATATGATTAAATCTTAGTTTAGTAGAGAAACAGTAGTTCAAAAATATTCTTTTGAGAATGTATTACTTGCAAAAGACAATTTGCAACAAAGATATGAATCTACATCGAATGATGTTAAAACAAAAATTGTCCCTACATTAGAACACTCAAGAAATTAAATTTAGTATTGATCAAGAATCAAAACCAGAATATCTATGAACCTGGACATCCAATAGAGATTGAATTTACTCCCGAAAATTTGAATTAATCACATCTACTATAGTTGATAAGCTAATTGAGTAAACAAAAAAAGCAACAATTGATGAATAAAAAATGATAATCATTTCAAACATGATCAAACCCATCTTAATTTTAATTTTGGTTATTAGTTTAGTTATTAAAAATTCTTTGAAAAAACGTAAGGAAAGAGTTAAGCTACATGAGTAATTCAGAAAATTAATTAATGATGAATAAGAAAATAAATTTAAATCTCCATATATAATCTCAAACGTAAAAGTGAATAATTCATCACAGTTGATTTGTAAGTCGTTTAGATTATTTTCTTTTAAGAGTTTGCTTGCCCATATAAATATATCACATCTATAAGGTTTTATATTTAAGTTTTCTTAGTTCTTTTTTTTTCATCTAGAAGTCAGCTTGAGATCTTTATTAGCATCGCTGCTGATGCTATTATTATTTAGCATTTTCATTCCTTGTCTTATATCATACCATTCATTTTCATAATTTGTGTGACTTGATCGATTTGCATAAAGTTCTTTAAAAAAAAATCTGACTGCTAATTAAAGAAGTTTTAGGTTTGCCACTATTTTCACTAGAGATATATGTGGACATTAAACTAAGGGATAACGTAAGGCAATACCAAGTTTAGATGAAATTTCAACAAAATTCTTTAGAAGAAATGAAAAAAAAAAAAAACTAAATATGAGAAAGGCAATACCAACTAAAATCATGCAACACAAGTAAAAAAATTGTAGCATTATCCTAATTCAGTGTCTTATTTGACTTTATTTTACGAAGTTGCTGTGAATGTCTTGGATTACTCTTTTCATAACCTCCATTTAAATTTATGTGCATCACTACTCTAGAAAGTTCTTAACATCCAATCCTGAGGCTACATTGATGATGAAATTGTGTCCATAAAGATGAATTCCAATAATATATTTTGCATTGGTATGATTAGAACTATATATAGTGATTAATGCATTATATTACTTGAAGTACAATAAGTATGTCTTTCTTCATAAATATCAAATACTAAGCTTGTCATAGTCAGTTCTTTTTGAACCGGACAATTTTTTGCAAGACTAAGATCCATACGTCTTTTGTGGGAGATCATTCTATCGGTGTACATGTAGCCATGAATTGCATGAGGTTTCTATGGCTCCATTTGATCACTATAGCTACATGATTCATATAACAATTTCTTTATCATTCATGTTGATCATGTAGGAAACTGAATGCTAATATGTGTGATCGTATGGCAAAGAAACTATTATTGCTCAAGATCTACTTTTTCTTGATTATATTAAGATGGATTCCAATTTTGCATTGGCATGATTAGACCAATATATAATGATGAATGCGCAATAATACAGGAAGCACAATAATCATGTCTTTCTCGATAAATATCAAATACTAAACTTATCATAGTCAATTGTTTTTGAACCAGGTAATTTTTTTGCAACACTAAGATCCATACGCCTTTTTTGGGGGTTCTTTCTTTCATTGTCCATGTAGCCATGGATTCTTTGTAATTCCTATGACTCCATTCAATAACTATAGCCACATGATTCATATAGCAATTTCTTTATCATCATGTTGATTTTGTAGGAAATCGAATGTTAATTTGAGTCATATGATGGCCAAGAAACTATTATTGTGCAAGATCTATTTTCTCTTTTTTTTTTCCTTTTTTTTAAGGCAAAGACCTTATTTTTCATAGTTTGTTATTCTAGGTGGTTAAAGGCTTAAAGTTTGCCACTCTATTTTGAATTGCTCCATATGTGATTTGCTCATACCTCTAGCTAAACGAAATAGTGGCAGTTGACCCTATGATGTCAGTCTTTTAAAAATTAAAATCTAAAGCATATAAATGAATTTTTAGCTTAATAAGTTCTAGTTTTCTATTCAATGACATTATCTAAGAAAGGTGTTGCTCCATCCAGCATGGTAGAAAAGTGACTACCAAAGAGTAATAAATTGTGTCCATGTCTTTTCCTTGAAAAATGAAGAATCGATCTTGCAAATATTCTTGACTTTATTCAAATCTGTTTAGGTTGGACTTTCAATTGAAATGCAAAATTAAAGAGCTTATGAATTTATAGTTTAATTTAATTTGAAGGTTCTTTTCAAATTTGGCAATTATTAAGTTATTATTAGGCACAAAGTTCTCAGGTTTATGGGTTAACATAAAAGATGTAATTTAATGGATCTTTTCAAATTTTGTAAGAAGTTATTATTTGCAGCAAATTTCTCGCTTAATGGGTTTCACATTAAAACACTAATAGTTATTTAAATTGACGGTTTTCTAAACAGCAAACTTACAACCTGAGTAATGTGTTCCCATACATAAAATCATCAAGTTGCATTAAGAATCTGACTCTAAAATGTCGAACTGTAAGGAACCCTCCTTTCTTTCTCTAGAATTTTCAGGCTCAAACTAAGGTTGCAGCAAAATCAGTTTCTCATTCCTCCGCTAACCTTCCATGAGACTATACTTAAAGAAATCTGTCAAACAACTGAAACTCCGACGCTAGTACCGCAACATCACCCATGCCAATAACTTCGACTTGATTTCTGTGGCTCCCAATAGTGCTTTAAAAAATGGATTGCAATGTTACTTACCTGATAGCAATCAAATCAGATGAGATCCCTCCACTGACAGCGATTTTAAGCAGGATTGCATGCAGACATTTAATGTTAACGATGGGATAGAAAGAGCCGCTCAAGTTAGAAGCAGTAGCCAAACATTGCCCGGCCTATATTCATCAAAAAATAGTCATAAATAAATAAATAAATAAAATGAAATGAAATTTTAATGGATTCAGTGTCGCTTCAACCATTCATGTTGACCCTTTCGTAAAGGAGAGAATAAATTACTTTCATTGAATTGGAGAACGGGGAAATTAGAAGAAATAGAGTGAACGTGAAAGCAAGAAGGGATGCAGAGGGGAGTGTTATCGTGTCCTTTCTTGCTTGTAGGTGACAAGCGAGAGTCCGAAAAAAAAAGAAGAAAGAAAGGCTAGCTTGCGTCTAGGGCAAGTCACTTTGTATGCGTGAAGGAAGTGAAGACGAGGAGTCGCCGTTATTGTGGTGTTGGCTTGTGGAAAGAAGTGTCTAAGCCGAAGAAAAGATGGCGCAAAACCTGATTGTGTGTGTGAAGGAACATAGAAGAAAGAAGAAGAAGAAGGAGAGGCGCTTCGGAGAAACTCTTCAGCCCTAGCTTGCGGATTCAAATAGAGAAGAAGGAGAGTATGTCGCGGAGGAGAAGGAAGAAAGGTGGGATTTTTCCAACCCTATCTTGCGGGTTCGAGCAGAGGAGAAATAGACGGAGTAGCAATCGACCCAGTCGCAGGCAGAGAAGAGAGGAGTCGAGCAACACCTGTATGATGAAAGAAGAATAAAGACGAGGTGATGATATGTGCGAAGGAATAAGAAAGGGATTTGCTCTTCATGTCGAGCTGATTCGAAGGGCATGTGAAGAAGGAAAAAAACTTGTGCTCGGGTAAGGGGTAGACCGAAGGTGAGCCAAAAGATTTAACAAGGTTAGTGCTTAACTTTATGTTTTGAAATTATTATGTCTGATTAAATGCATTATATATTAAGTTATGACTTCAAAAAAAAAAAAAAAAGGAAGTAGAACACTTTAGATTGAGAGAAAACGGAAGTGCAGCATTAGCAAGGTTAATGTTTATTTAATATCTTACTTTGTCAATTAAATTATAAATTATTAGATATTAAAACATGTTTTATTGCTAATTAAGGTTAGAAAGCAATAGCTGGAGGATTTTGAAATGAAAACAAGAGGAATTAGCAATATTAATCAGGTTAGGGTATCCTATGTAAGTAATGTGATAGCTTTAAATTGAGATTTATAAATGTGAATACTAAATTTTACTAAATGATATCATATTTTGGCAAATTCAAGTTATTAAATTAGATAATTGATAGGAATAAAACAGTGAAATACATTGAGGTGGGTAATTATATTTCTAAGTTGCTGTAATATTTATTGCTTTCTATATATTCCTACTCACAATTTTTCACAATGATGTTGTATTTCAATAAAATTAAATCGCATAAGAATACTCATATCATTGTCATGAAATATATCTGTTAAATATTATCGTCCTAATAGTTACATGATAGTTTATTTTAGAAAGATATCAGATTATTACCTTATCCTTATACTATGGTGGAGATGTATATGTTAGCACATTGTAGATCAAATATTTATGTCAAATTATTACTTTTGACTTTTAAAATTATAGTAAGGTGCATCTATTAGATAATTGAATGACCTTAGATTCTAATAGAGTTGCATTAATTTTAGTAGATAAATACAAATCTCACATGAAAATAATGTGGCTTAAAGAACGAAATAAAAATATTATATACATGGATGTTTGTGTGTGCGTTAAAAAAGAGTTCACCCCTCATGATACAGGGAATGAACGCCATTACACTCGCGTCATATATGTTATTCTACGACCACAGACAATTGCAATATTTAGATCGTTAAAGCGAATATCTGTAAGGAACTTGTAGGCACACTTCCACCTCAAAAATTTGCATAAATTAGATCACAAATTGTTAATTCAACGGAATAATATCAATCAGTGGTGTGCTAGGTTATATTTTGACGGTGCTCCTAAGGCAAATGTGCCTGTTAAAAAAATAATATTGAAGATTAAACATTGAAAAGTACAGTTAAAGTTAATGCATATAAAAATATAGATTAATTCTATTAAGTGAATGACATGGACATTGACATTATATTATTATAAAATTTTTATAAAAATATGAAATATCAATATGCATATTGTCTTCTTTTTCATGGATTGTTGTTATTTAGAATTGTGATTGATCATTGGTTATCTTATATAACTTATTATATTGTTTTAATATTTTTTCAAATTTAAGTTTTTAAAAAAAAGATAAAAAATTCAATTAATATTTAGATATTAAATTTTTAGTGATAGAAATAAAATAAAAAAAATTTAATTCTACAATCCGACAGTCCATTCCCACCTTGGTTAATTCCAAGCACCAGATCAGGTTGTGACAAAAGTGGTACTAGAACAAAGTTTAGATTAAACAATATGAATCTTAATGAAAAAACCATTAAAATGATTGAATAAGAATCAAAATTTAAACCTAGTTTAATTAAATTATTTTATTGTTATTTCAGAATTATGGATGATCAAGAAGAAGTGGTAAGGAATGATAAAATTGACTTCGATACATCCCAGACTGTTACAGTCAATGTTTATGATATTGCAGAAATGATGACTGCAATTAGACTTCGACATTGGGAGGGTTGGCTTGGTTGTAAAAGACTAGAAATTTGGCGGGCTCGGCCAAGCCCGACCAAGCCCCGCTCGAGCCTGCATTGACTTAGTCAAAGCCCACAATAGTCAAACCAGGCTCGCCCACATAAAGCCCGACCAGAAAAAAAATTTGGATTTATTTGGTGGGATTTACATACATACCACATAATTCTTGTTTGTCTAGTGTTTACATAACTCACATCTAGATTTTAATATTTAGTATTATGAATGGTTTAACTTTATTTGTTGATATGGCATCAAAGTGACAAAATTTTGCTAAAAGTTATAATTTTTATATAAGAAATGATTGCTATTTAAGTATTTATGAGTTTCTTTATTCATATTTTTTATATAAATCCTAAGAAGAATTTATTCTCATCAAATATAAATTTTGCTGTGAAAAGTTTCTTAAATATAAATTTTGCTAAAATTCATTTCTTATATAATTCAAATTTTTTGCATCCAGATTTTTCTTTTCAGGACGGTGGGCAAGCCTAGCAAAGCCAAGTCTATAGAGTGGGCGTGCTTGGCTATGATTTTTTAGATAGAAATGGGGCTCAAGCCGAAGCCGAGCCCGAGCCCGCTTTGACTAGTCAAAAAGCCCGATTAAGCCCAGCCCACGCTAACCCCGGCTCGCCCAACACCCAGGTTTAACTACAATGACTCTTATCATTAGAAACTCTCAAGCTCAAGCTGATTCTAGTGAGGGAGACCAAATGTATAAATATTTGAAACTATTTCATAATATGAGACCACCTTTTTTCTAAAAGAGAAAGTCTGATGGATGATGAGAACTGTCTATTAAGAGTGGAGAACATTATAGTAAATTGTCTTGTCCACCAGAAAAAAAGGGTCAAATTGGCCACTTTTACATTGAGGGGGAAGTTGAGAGATGGTGGCAAGGAAAGATGCAGAAGTTTGAAGGTAGAACCAACTACAGAATGTTGTGCAAGGAGTATGTGGCAACCTTTGGAGAGTGGTTCACACCACTGTCAGCCAGAAGATAGATGCAAAAAGAGTTTGTCCGACTAGTACAAGATGATCTTCCGATGGCATCTCGAGGCAGAGTTCATTATGCTTTCAAGGTATGCACCCTAATTGGTTCCAAATGCTGAGGAGAAATGCCATAGGTTCTTATTTGGGATAAAGGATTCAACCAGGCAGCCACTAATGCCACACGTGATTGAAAACTATTCAGTGCTCACGAAGAGGATTAGGTGGGATTCTCTACAAACTCATAAGTATAAGGACATACACAAGTGGAAGAGTTTGGAAGAAGTAACATCAATAGTTCATGTTGGAGTATAATAGGAAGAAATAAAGTCCTAAAGTGATGAAGTTATTAGCCAAACTAACAGCAACACTATAGAGCCATGTGTCAAGTGTGGGAAGTAAGAAAGTGGTTAATGTCTATTTAGTTTTAAGGGATGTTATTTAACATTAGATGAGAAATTGCCCTAATTCTGCTCAAAGATCCACATCAAATGCTAACTCAGGAAGTGATTCAACTCGGAGATAATTTGAACGGACTACTTTTAGAGCTGGACAGCAGTGAATGACAAAAATTGGTATTGTGACCCATAAGGAACAACCAAAAAAAAAAAAACATTTGACCAAGAATATTTTCCTTAATTCATCAGAAACATTAAGAACATATTGCCAAAGTAACTGATGCATAGAGTTTGATGGATGATTTGTCTAATAGGTGTTAGTCTAATTATCTTGTGTTGTGTTAGCTATGTTATGACTAAGATCTTTGGGAATTGCTTAGTTGAATTTTACTTCAAATATTGGATTTATCACATATGCTTTAGTTATCACTTAATATGAAATAGACTTTTGTCATTGTTTTATGTTTCATCAACATAATGATTAGTTGGCATGAAGTTCATGAATTTCAAAGAATAAATTTTATAAGGAGGGGAGATTAAATTGTCCGATAAATAAATAAATAAATAGAATAAATGAAAAGAAACATTAACGGGTTTAGTGTCGGTTCGACCAATAGTTTCGACCATTTCGTAAGAGAGAATAAGTTCATTAAATTGGAGAAGGGGATGTATCTTGGCGTATGCTTTTCATTGATGATATCCTTCTTTTGGATAAGAACAGAGAAAGAGTTCAAAAAACAAAGTTGAATTATGAGGGTCTACAATGGAGTCTAACGCTTTTGTTTGAATAGATCTAAAACTGAATACATTGAAAGTAATTTTAGTAGTAGTAGCTCTAGTGGCAGAGTTGTAACTATGGGTAATCAAATTATTAAAAAATGTGATCATTTTAGTTCAAAGTGATGGTGGCATCGATAGGAATGTTATTAGTAGGTGGATGAGTGGCTTGACACTTAAAAGACAAAATGTGAGATGAATATTTATGTGATAGGTGTAGTCTCATTTGCAGACAATATTAAAGAGAGTTGTCTTAGATGATTAGGTCACATTAAACACCAACAATTTGATGATCCTATTAGGAGAGTAGATGTTTTAGATTCAACTTACGTTAAGAAAGACAGAGCTAGACCTAAAACGATTTGGGCAAAATTGTATAAAAAATGATCTTAATCTATTAAAATTCAATGAAAATATGACTCTCAATAGAACGCAACGAGAAAAAAGATTCATGTAGCCGACCCCACTTAGTGGGACAAAGGCAGACTTGTTGTTGTTGTTGTTGATTTTAAAAAGGGGGAAATTAGAAGAAACAGGGTGAACGTGAGAGCGAGAAGGGAAGCGGAAAGAAGTGTTATGTCCAATTTTACTTGTCTATAGGTGATGAGCGAGACTCAGAAAAGGAAGATTTTTTGCGTCTAGGGCAAGTCACTTTGCATGTGTAAACAAAATGGAGGGAGTCACCTATGTTGGAGAGTTGTCTTGTGGAAGGCAGAGTCAAAGCCGAAGAAGAGACGACGCAAACCCCAATTGTGTGTGTGTAGGAACAAAGAAGGAAGAAGAACAACAAAAAAAATAAAGGGAGACGATGCTACGAAGATGCTCTCGAACCCTAGCTTGTTGGTTTGAATAGAGAAAAAGGAGACGACACTGCAGAGAAGGGAGAATGGTAAGATCGTTTCCAGCCCTATATTGTGGGTTCGGCAGAGGAGAAGTAGACAGATCTCGCAATCTACACAGCCGTCTGGAGAAGAGAGGAGTCAAGCGAGTCTTGTGTAAGAGAAGAAGATGAAGGAGAAGGTGAGGCTTCGTGTGAAGGAATAAGAGGGAGCGGATCTTTATGCTAAGTCGATTAGAAGGGAAGCGGGTCACGTGCATGTGAAGAAGAAAAAAACTTGTGCAAGTATGGGGCCAAACCAAAGGTGAGGCAAAACGTTTAAGGATAAGAGAGGAAGCAGCTCTTTATGTCAAGCTAATTAGAACAGAAACGAGTGACATCCTTGTGAAGAAAAACAACATGTGCGGGTATGGGCCCAAACCTTTGATGAACCGAAAATTTTAAAAAGGTTAATTCTTAACTTCGAGTTTTGAAATCAACATGTTTAATTAAATGCATTAAGTATTAAGTTATGATTTTAAAAGAAAAAAAATAGGCAAAGGAACATTTCAAATTGAGCGAAGAAGTGTGTATTAGAAAAGATTAATGTGTATATAATATTTTATATTGTCAAGTAAATTATAAATCATTAGGTATTAAAACGTGTTTTTTTGACAATTAAGGCTATAAAGCAATAGTAGAAGGATTTTGGATTGAAAACAATAAGAATCAGCAACATTAAGTCGGTTAGGGTTTCCTGTTTAATTTGGTAATAGCTTTAAAATTGAAATTTATAAATGTTAATACTAAGTTTTACTACATGATATCATATTTTAGCAAATTCAAGTGATTAAATTGGAAGAATGATAGGCATAAAACCGTAAAAAAACTTGAGATGAGAGTAATTATGCTTTAAGTTATAATAAAACTTCTTGATTTTAATATATTTTTGCATACAATTTTTCACTATAGTATCGCATAACAATGAAATTAAATCACAAATGATTTTTTATATCATTAGTAAGAAGTATGTATGTTAACTATTACTGTCCTAATAGTTGCATAATAGTATAGTTTAGAAAAAAATCAGATTATTATATAATCCTTATATTCTAGTAATGATGCATATGTTAGCTAAATGCATGACCAAATATGTGTCAAAATATTACTTAACACTTAGAATTACAGTAAAAATACATCTATCAGATTATTGTATAAACTTATATTCTAGTGAAATTACATTAATTTTAGTAGATAAATACAAGTCTCAAATGAAAGTGGCATATGCCTTGAAAAAAAAATGAAAATATGATATACATGGATGCTTGTATACATATGAAAGTAGAGTTTACCCTAATAGTCAGGAAAGGGATGCAGTGTACCCGTATACATAGATGTTATTCTATCACCCCAGACAATTGTGCTTGTTAGATCGCTAACCACTTTGTCGACAGACAAATATCAGTCAGGGACGAATGGGCACATTTTCACCTCAGATAATGGTATAAATTAGATCAAGAACTATTGTGCAGACAGGATAATATCGATCAAGAGTGTGTTATGTTAGATTTTGATGGTCCTCCTAAGACAATTATGACTGTTAATAACATAAAGTAAAAGTAAAGATTAGCAACCAAAAAGGTAACTATTTATATTTGATCAATTTAATTATTTTTTTAGTGGATCTTTCAATTAGTAATTAGATTTCAAATTGTTAATGATATAAATAGAATAACAGAATTTTATTTTCACTTTCCATTCCTGCCTTGATTTATTCCAAGCACTAGACTGGGTCATGATACAAGAAGCTATTAAGCACGCAATGAAAAATTTTAATGCAATTCTAACTTAAAAACTAGTTGTAGCGAATAGATGTTTTTGATGTGATGAAGTAGAATGAAAGCCAATAAGAAGCACTTTCTGAAATGTCGATAAAAGAAACTATAAATTAACGAGAGTAAGCAACAAAATAAAACTATAAATGATCTAGTAGAAAAGTGAAAAAAAATGAGAGTAATACTTTCTAGTAAAACCATAAGTGGTCACAAAAATGATCATGTTAAAGAAGATTAATACAGTAATAGGAACACAAAATATAAATAAGATAGAAAAGAAAAACCAACAAAACAATTGGATGTAATAAAGCTTAAAGAACAATAGGAAATATGATCACAAAAAATACCATGAAAGTTGCCAAACAAAAAAAAAATTAAGCTAAAACACTTAAGGAAAGAATAATTTAAACTAGGGGTGCAGGTGAGCCAAGTCGACTCATGAGCCGGCTCAAGCTCGGCTCGATAAGTGGCTCATGAACTAAGATCAATGAGCTAGCAAGTCAAGCTCAAGCCAGCCCCGACTCAACTCGTTGGCTCGTGAGTCTGCTCGTTTAAAAAATAAATAAATATAAAATATACTTAAAATATATTAAATTTCAAAACTTTATTTTGAAAATATTAAAAATATTTTAAAAATAATATTTTGTATTTTATTTTAGGTGATTTATGTTTATTTATCTCCCATTTATTTATTCTATTTGTCATCTTGTTATAACATTGGCTTAAATTAATATTATTTTTCCTCTTTTATATTAAACAAACCAGCTCGTGAGTTGGGTTGAACCTATAGAATTAAGCTCAAGCCCAAGCTCGAACTCGATAAAATTAATCATGCTCAAGCTCAAGCTGACGGTGGCTCGAGCTTAAGTTCGCTTGTTTACACCCTTAGTTTTAACCATGTTGGATCAATGCAGACAAAAGCCAACAATTTTAAGCATATTCATGTTGTTTGTTTGGCCGTAATTATTATGTACAAAAGAATTGCTTAATTTTCAAATGAAGGGTAAAAAAAAATTGGAACAGTCCTAAGAAAATGTGAATCTTCAACTACATAAAATTGAAAAACAAACCACCTTACATGAAATCATTATCCTCATATTGTTTGGCATTAGCACTAGCAATCATCATTTTCAGTTAATAACTAACAAGATTTTGTTTGCAATTCCATACATTAACTAGAGATTTTACTCAAAATAAATGCCTAAATTACATCTCAACCACAAAGGCAAAGCTGAACCTTGAAGAATAATTAGACAAGAGCAAGCATACCACATACATCGCAATTATGCATGCATGCAAAATCACAAATATGCAGTGAATCAGCTTTGATGCCCTGAACTAAGTGATTTTAGAGATATGGCCGGTGCATAACAAGGCCCTGCATTTGAAAAGCACGAAGTGCTTCTCATGCATAAAAAGACAAACAACAACAGAGCCAAATAGAGGGAAATTATAACAAATGACTATAGTAAATATTACAGTAGCCACATTTGAGGTAATTCTTTACAGCACAATGAAGGATTTTTTCATCCTAGATAGATTTTGCTTTTCCAATGGGCAAACCATAGTCAACAAACAACCCAAGAACTATAAATGCATCCTACCATAAACCTCTCTTCTGCTTAACCTCCTCTGTTTCTACCTTTTAAAGATTCTCACATGTGTATTAGTAAGGCTTATTTCTAGTACACAAGCTGCCCGTGTGAATCCAGCTTTCCAAAGGAGGTTCACAATTTCAAAGCAGCACCTAATCTCTCGCCCTAGTAAACAAATAGTGTTTCATCTTCACATTAATTTTCTGCAGTTTAGACAATATTGAAGTAACCAACTTTTCAGACGAACGCTTTATTTTGAAGTCCTAATCACCAGCATCAGAATGAAAAAACATTTGTGCACCATGTCATAAATTTCAGTGTTTCCTAGTTCGCTAAGCACCAAACCATCGCAATGTATCAATAAAGCACATGCAGTAACACAACACCAATTTGCTGATTTACTACTTTAGACATAGCAACCGCACTGTTAAGCAAAATATGGATGTAAACTAGTGTGCTCAATGAACAACAAATAGATATCACGTAGGGCAAGTTATATAGAATTATTTAGGTAAATGAACAAGTTTGAAAAAAATACTTCAAAGCTCAGCATATAAATTAACAAGCTTGAAAATTGACTCACTCATTCAATTAAATACATGAACATATTCATTAATTGTTTCACAAGTAGCTCGCTACGGAGAAATTTTTCCATAGAGAGTACGGACGCAGCTCTGCGTGAGGACTCCAGTAATATGTCGCCACATGTGCTATACCGGGCCCACCTCATAAACACTGCGCAGTGAACCGCTCCAATAACCTTCGCGATTCCACTTTAATAACCGCAGCAAAATAACTCCAATAAGTCCCCAATAGCACCGCAATAACCCTTCAATAACATCGCGCAAAAAACTAATCCAATAAAGTCGCGGTCCCGCTTTAATAACCACGGCAAAACAATTCTAATAACCACTTCAATAACTCCGCAATAACCCCCAATAACACCGCACGATGAGCCGCTCCAACAAACCCTCAATAACGCTGCAATAAAACCGCGCGGTGAACCGCTCAAACAACTTCCATGGTTTCACTTAAATAACCACCGCATAACAACTACAATAAATCCCAAATAACGCCACAATAACCCTTCAATAACATCGCGCGAATAACCGATCATAATGCCATGGTCCCGCTTCAATAACCCTCGCAGAAAAATTCCAATAACCGCTTCAATAACACCACAATAACCCCCAATGACACCGCGCGGTGAACCGCTCCAATAACGTCGCAATAACCCCCCATAATCCCCTCAATAATGCTCTGCATGCGAACTCCAATAACCCCCCCAATAACGCTCCAAGTGCAAACTCCAACAACCCCCCCAATAAACCCCAATAATCATGCGGTGTTATAGGGATTATCGCGATGTTATTGAAGTGATTATTGGAATTGTTCTGAGGAGGTTATTGAAGCAGAATTGTGGAGGTTATTGAAGAAGTTCACCGCACAGTGTTTATGAGGTGGGCCCGGTGTACACACGTGGCGGCATACTGGTGGAGTTCGCACGCAGAGCTGCATTCGCACTCCATATGAAATTTTTTTCCTCGCTAAGAGAAATAAAATGCTCATGTACTAATAGTTAGTTACTCATTTGATAATTAATTTTATGTTCTTGTATTAATTTTTTTATCACCCATTGTAAATAATAATTTTATCATTGGGTTATAATCAAACTGTTGCACTAATTCAGCGCTCAACTGTTGTTCTTACCAGGCTGTTGAACAAAATTTCAAAGCCATGCATAACTTAAAATAAACAACTCAAGATAATCGTTGGGATAAGATCCCTGAGATCAACTGACCCTAGCATATCAAATCAATGCCAACCCTCGGCAAGCTATATCCCTACTCTAAAGATCGGGCTAAATTATACTCACATGTTCCTTCGGCCAGAATTTTCTCCCAAACTAAAAAGTAATCAACCAAAAAACATCCAAACCAACTTCTCCAAGTCAACTCCCTTGGTATGTCGGTCTTTGAACTAATTTCGCAACTAATAAAGCATTCCAGGATGCCCTATCAAACACTAATTCCATGCCTCCTTTGACACTCATCGACCAATCCAAGCACTCTAAAAGCAAGTTGCAATCTATCATGCCTACAACAACTCTATCCACGTCAACTCCTCCCAAGACGTAAGAGTCATCAAGTTGTCTATCATCCTACAATTAGCACTGGATTTCTTCAAATTTAGGATGACTCCCATTCTTTATTGTGCTTGCATTTCACTAGAACGAGTATTGATTATGCACACAAACTAAGGAACAAAAACCTCATGCTCTCGTGCTTCCAGTAAAGCTACCCACATCATCCATACAATCGTTGGTCACATTAACGCTATCTTAAACTCCCTATCGCAAATATGTTTTCTTCTTTAAGAAAAGAGTTTTATAGGACATTGTTAAGAAATAAACTAATTTTAATGGCAAAAAGAGTCCTCCTGCTTCGTTCTTCCCCTCCTATGTATCGTGTCGGTACAACCAGTCGAACAAGGCTGATGTTTTCTACAGGGAAAACTTTTTTGTCTTCTTAGTGTGGCCTCCTTATTGCATTATGAACATAAGCAACAAAATTGAACCACATACATCTTAATCTTTGTATGTTATTCTCCTCTTCCCCTACTCCTATGAATAGAAAACTCCACGAAGGTTAAGTAACTCACAGAAGTTATTCACTCACTTCCTCCAAGACCACACCAACACCATCGTCAAGCATCTGAATCCACCTCACCCTCTGACAAGTTTACTTTTGCCATCATTCTACTTCATCTCCCCTTCTAACAGGTTACCATCACTCTACTTCGTCTCCCTATGAATTTGTCCTGCACATGCATTTCCTCACACTGGTCAACCTCGTTTTATTTTTGCTAATTGTTACTGGTTCTCAAAATATTAACAAGCCAGTAGAGCTCTAAGGTTGAAATTATTAAGGGAATCCTAATATAAATTATTTAATGAAAATTTTATATTGAAGAACCAATTTTATTATTATTTAACGATTAAAAGAACTATGAAAAACAGATTCATCACCATCACTAAAATTTGTTTAGGACCAATGAGTACATTATTTTATTAATCTTTCAGTCCTTATACTAATATTGTGTTTCATTAAGAGTACTACAGCCATCTTGTCTTAGAAACTTTCTTTTATATTGCTGCAATGTTATCTTTTAAAGTATGAAAATAGAAAACCTAAAAAACCCAACCTCATCTGGGTATTGGAGAGATGTAGCTTCAATAAAAATTGACAACTATACACAGTCCTTAAAATGAACATTTGTGTTCAATTGTGGAGTCTAATTAATTTCACTAGAAGAAATGCTTTACAACAGATAATATGGAAATTGATCCTCGAATTGCTACATTGAGAATATTTGAGGCATTTCATGTCATTTTGATTATACTAGATTTTCATTATACAAGGCATCATTTTTAAAATATCACAACAAGGAAAAATATAGAAAGTTCTTACAGATATAAATTTCTCTTATAAACACTTCATTATCACAATAATGAAAACTGTAGCAGCAAAAATATGTAATCATCAATCGGATGGACTCATAAAAAAATGAAGTGTGTACGTTTCCTTCATATCAATGATTTAAATCAGGCCGTGAACTAATTCTCAATAATATGTAAAGACAATTAATTGGTTTTTTTAACAAGTCATAATGTTAATGTTAGTGTGAGTGATTCTGCCAAACTTTTGAGTTGGTGCTTTCGTTATGGACTCAAGCTCAGATATGTGCATTAAGGACAGCAGTATCACCGTGGGTCATGATGCGGTCCCCATCAAGAGTGGTTGCTCGTACAATAAGCCTTCCACCAACATTAATATCACCAATGTCTTCCTCCAGTCCCTTTTAGACTCTGACTTGCAATTAACAGCAAAATGTCTAGTGAAGTCTCCAACATTCAAGTCCACCAAATTCAAATCAACAACTCATATATCGATATCAACTTCAAAACTACGAGAGGCCACAGTGGCTTCATTGAAGACATTTTGGTCTCAAAAGTAAAGATGTAATCTGTTAATACTGAATCAACTTCGACGGGGACTTCGTCTGTCACCCTAACGACAACTATGATCATGATGCACTTCCACTAATCAATAAGATCACAATCAAGAAAGTCATTGGCACCAACATCTTTTTTATAGGCTTTTGAACGGTAACTGCCTTCAAACATCAACATGACCCTCACACAGTCGTCGTCATCCAAGGCTTCAACTCCATGGATTTGCTC
The DNA here is from genome assembly GCA_003013225.1 of Phalaenopsis aphrodite. Classification (NCBI taxonomy): domain Eukaryota; kingdom Viridiplantae; phylum Streptophyta; class Magnoliopsida; order Asparagales; family Orchidaceae; genus Phalaenopsis; species Phalaenopsis aphrodite. The sequence goes on from NEWO01000202.1 coordinate 266,042, forward strand.
CAGCATCTCACGTTTATCTCAAGAGACCTTCCCCAAGCCAAGTTCTGATCCTCAGATTCATTACTCCAATCCATTTCTTGTTTGTTAATTCCTTGTTGCTAAGTACAAGTTCCTTTGGTCATGGCATAAGCAGTTAGTTGTATTTGCTACTTTATTTTCCTCTTTATATTGTGTTCAATGTCTCAAGCCTTCTACATGCATGTTGCATGTAATTCTTTCAATTAAAATAAGTAGTACTTAAGTTTCTTATTTCTTATCGAAGTGAACTTAACTATTGTTCGCCTCCATTTATTTCATTCAAATCAGTAAAAATTTTTTTTTTTTTTTTTTGGTCACGTTGTGAATGCAACCATTTGGTTTCATACAAGTATGAAATTGTTTAATATAAAATTATTATGAGTAATAAATATTTTATACATTAATTTAGTGGTGAGGAAAAAGACGAGAGGATTTTGTGTTTGAAATTTGAATGCATGCGATGAAACAACTTATTCAGACTTGGCTTATTATGGTTAACATTTGAGATATTCAGATGTAGAATTACGCCATATAAATCATAGAGAAATAAACAATGGCAGCAATAAGATGTATCGATTATGGGTGAATATATATAAAGTTTGGAAAATGCTTTTATGTTCCAGGAAAATTTATTGAATTAGTTTTAGCTTTGAATTTGATCGAAGCTTAGATGCTAACTCAAGTGCCAGGGCTCTCTCGAGCAAAGAACTCTCATATTGGCCTGCTCTTCTTAACGCATGAACAACATATTCGCACAAATAACGGTCTAATGCCATTAAATGAAGCAAATATTTGATGTAGAAGAAAATCGATCTCAAAATCTTAAATGTATTATATTATTTATCAATTAATTTAGCAATTACATAACTATCCAACTACAATAATAGATTTGTGGACCTGAGGGACAAAACCACTTTATGAAGAGCACTAAAATAAATGAATGGTTTTTGGAGATTTGAAGGAGCTCATTGTGGGGATAGTTGGTGTAGTAATATGTTTAAATGATGGAAGCTTTGTAGGGTACTACAAGAATTTGTTGGTAATGTATATCCATGTTAAGGGTTAGGTGTTGTCACTCAAATGAGAGCAGAAAAGTATGGTAGAAATTAAATTAAAAAACTAATAATTTTATTTTTATTTATTTTAGGGTAAATTTAAAATTATCATTTTAAGATAAATCTATAAAGATGCTTAAAAACACCTAATTAGATGATGAATTTGATCACATTCCAGCATTTTCTTAGAGCAGTATTTCTAATTTCAAGTAATCAAGTGAACTTTAAGGGTCTGTTTGGGACAGCTGCAACTTATTGAATAATCTGTTGATAAGCTGATTATGAATAATCTGTTGATAAGCGAGGTGCGGTGACTATTACAAATTTTTATTTTTTTTAAAAGTCAGACCGCTGTCAGAAAGCTGTCACCGCACCTAGATAGGTACGGTATGAAAACGCTGTTTTCAGCATTTTCAAAACGCATAAACTGTCAACCCAAACAGGCCAGATGCATTTTCAAAACTCCACCGCACCAAATAAGCTACCCCAAATGGACCCTAAGACTCCTTTGGATAAATAAATAATAAAAATAAAAAATATGAGCAATTTTTTTATTTTATTTTAGTTTTTTTTTTCATTTGATTAAATGCAATTAAAATTTAATATCCTTTATAAATGCCTTCAAAATTTCACATGATGATAACTATTTCACACTTGAACTAAACGAAATGTAGTCATAACTTTACTTAGCCACCTCCATCTTTAAGGCAGCCTCAATTTGGCAAACATTATTTTCTACTTGTTCTTGCTCATTTACAATCATTTCATCTAAATTGATGGCAACAAAAAATAATGTTCGTAAACTTCTTATTGCAATCATCAATGTCACTTAAAAAGATGACCAAAATTGAAGTTTCAAAATAAAATTATCCTGTTGAAGGGGTCAATATCGATCATGGAGTTATTATCAGCATAATTGGGAGAATTCTACCACCCAAATGACAACCTCATTCTCATCACCTCTACTTGTCAAAATAGAGAGATGTTGCCATTGTCCTCATCGTCCAGTTCTTCATCAAAGAGGGAGGGCATTTTCACTAGCACTTGATGCGATAATAAACTATATAACTCTACATTTTTTTTTCCTCAAGTCACTTCTCCTCAAAAGTAATCATTGTTAGTTGCATTCTCTTATTGTATAGTTCTCTCACAAAACATCACCTCCAAAAATCATAATAAAGGGATAGCATCATCATCCTCGTTTTCCACTCATTCATCGAAGTAGGAGGGTATGTTTACTAGTTCTTTGGGCAATGATCAGCTCTCCAATTTTACCTTTCTCAACAAGTCCTCCTCTATTCAAAGGTATGCCTCTCATCAACCAACTTCCCTTAAACAAATTTCTCATAGACTCTCCTCCTCAAGGTCAGACACCTTACAATCGTTATCTTCCAATGAGATCAATTTGTGCCAAAAATGCAAGAGGCACATCAAATTCAGGTGGCAAACATAATAACTCATAATATGGACTAGGAAAAACTTTAACAAAGCAAGAGCTTCTTCACCTCCACATATTCCTTGAAGGGTCTGCTAATAAATCAAAATTGGTCCTTCATATTTGGATAGCATAAAATCATCATATCTAAAGAGAACATGACAAAACATTCAAAAAATGAGATGGAAAGACAAACAACAATCAATTGGGTAAACAAGTGTTTTACTCGTTCATCCCTAGAAGTTGAGTAATCATATTTTCGGTAGTAGAAACTTTTCATTAAGATAAAACAACACTAGCAAGAGATTGGCGAAGAAGTCAGAGTGTATGACATCACATTGTTGGGCTATGGATTTCCCATCTTCACAGGTATGTTTGAAGTTATGGAAGCCAAAGTTGCAAGTCACGGAAAGGAGCCCAAAGGAAAGATCCAAACTAGAAAAGTACTCTTAGCCTTAGACCTCTTTATAGAGACTCAAAAAAAATGACTAGAATAAGAAAGTCCACTCAATCCCACAAACTCCCATTAAATAGGTTGTTAAGGTGATGAAGCCTCGAGAAGCTTAAGTGTCACAACTTTATGATGCCCCAAATCTTAAAAAAAAACACATTTTCAACTATCACTTGTAAGTGGTCACATTAAATCATAATGATGGCAAAGAGTCTAAAAAATTTTTCTAGTTTTCTCGCCCAGTTATGACCAATCAATTTTTCCATTCTACCCAAGCGGCTCGCCAATATTGATAGGTAAGTTTCAAAGATGACATGTTTATGCCCACTTCTTTTTTTTTAGAGAGCATTCTTTCAAACAAATGCTTTATGCGCATTTGCACAATCACTTTTTTGTGATTCCATAAAAAACTTCTCCGCTCGAGTGAAATTTTTGTTTTGTTTACTTCATTTTCTTTTGAAACTCGTCAACTAATTAGGGACTGCGACTAGACAAAGAATTTTGTAGACAAAAAAATACTCCAAGTATATCATAACTATTACCCCTTTGGACTATGTCTAAGCCAAGTCGGATGGCAGGTGTGCCTTGGCAACTCATTTCAAGTAAAGGTGTTGTAAACAACCTCTCAAACATGATCAGACAATTAGCTAAGGTCCCGATAGGCATCCAAATTAGTAAGCGACATTTTCAACTTGAGATCCCAAGCTCTTCATCTTTATTGGGGAGTTATAAAAATTATGATACCTAAACCGAACAACAAGATATTATATTCTAAAATTTGCAACATCAACCTAAATACATTCACAATTTAATACAAAAATTCAAATCTTCATCTAGGACTCTACCGGCCTCAATCTCACTAATTTTATATGTTTGAACAAAAAATTCTTGAATATCTGTTCAAATCATTATATGTATAAATAACCCCACGGCGGTTAGAAAAGTCAATGGATCACCAATTTCTGGGATTAAACATCCTCAAATAACCAAGGTTATAAAACACCCATCGGATAAGAAATCGAGCAATCAGTTGATAGTCATATAGGTACCTTACGCAATCTAGCTGTAGATTTTATATTGGGATCAAAAACAACTTGTGACAGCCAACTCCTAAGATGCCTAAATGTCTTTTTGTCGGTCCTCAACCATCTTTCGCACCTCCTCTATAGTCATCATGCAACCACCCACCCAGCCAATAGAATACCAACCAATAGAATACCGACACCGTTGTACTTCAAAAGGTTTGTAAACATCCTTCTTTCTGTCATCGTGCCTGCTACATAGGTTACCTTTTTTAGACATTGAAGAGGAAGGAACTAAGACAGCAACTTTCGCAATAAAAGCTAGAAGTGTTGCCTCTGTGTCACTGACCTTTTAAGTGATCACATCCATCGAGCCAATCATTCCTTAGTAATATAGGCCACTTCCACATGATCTTGGTCGGACCCCCACCCCACCCACCTCTTGTTCCTGGAAAATGACAATTTTGCCACTAAAAAACACCTCATGGAATGTCAAACTCAGCATGTGGAGAGAGAACTCACTGATGGTTTTGTCTTCGTCCCCTACACAATATTCCAACAATGGAGGGTTTTTTTTCGCCACAAAATCCTTATCAATCACTCTCATTTCTTCCATCGTCCGCACCTCCAAGCTCTATTGTTAAACCAAACACCTCCAAAGCCAAAACTTTTGTGAGGATTTGCATCATCTTTTCAACACCCTCCTCTTTCTTACATGACGCATATCTCATTCATTCACTATCAATGATCTCTTACCCATTCCATAGTTGACACCATCACAACAACCCTCATCATATAACCTCTAACTCTATTGCCACTGCAATGATATTTCCGTTGGCTTATTCTTCTCCTTCACCGCTAAATTCCTTTTAAGCATCAGCAAGAATCATTTGCAAGATATTTTTAGCATTTCACCATGGATCGTTAAAGCAAAAAAGACTCATGAACAAGAAAACAAAGCCTTTTTATGCTCAAAACTAGAGCTTAACTTTACTACTAAGTGCCTTATGAATAAGACTACAAAGTTAATGAAGACAATGTAATGCCTCATTTCCCACACGGTCAAAACAATTTAAGTTGTAAAATCAAATTAAAAATTACAAGTCTAGTAAGTCTAATATCATGACCAATTTGGATTTAAGTTATGGTCAACTCGTTATCATGATTGTCCCATTGAAGTTCAGTCATCTCTTAACCCTCTTCCAACCAAATCTAAAGAAAACAGCCCAACTTGGAATAATGTGTTAGCCCGGCTTTATCCATCAATATAAGACTGGCCTTTCTCATTCTCGCCTACACTATTTGCTCCTATATGATCCCACTAAATTCATACTTGAGCTCTAAAAGTTTATCTCCTTTTAGCCTCTAACATGTCATAGTTCAACAAGTTAAATGTTGTCATTTGACCACTTCTTGTACGAAGTAAATGTGATGTCAAAAGATATCATGCCACATAATAATGATCCCTACCAAACCTCCAAGACAAGTAGTCAACCCCGCCAATGCTTTCACGTTACTCTAAACTCTATTATTGTCTATCTCCATCTAATCGTCCATTAGTTGCCTGATCATCTTTAATCTTGACGCATGTCATACAATCTCATTTTTGTACCTCAAAATGTAAGTATTAATGCAACCCACATTCCAAAGAGTGGCAATCTCATCCCTCCACATTGCCCAACCACATCAATCATAATGCTCCAGAGAGACACCACTTTAGTGCCAACTCAACCAATAAGCTTTCTATAAATAACCCCCTCCTTCAAAGAAAAAACTTGTGCTTGTTGAGTAACTAAATTTACCCCAAAATTAAAAATAAAAAAATTAAGAGGCTTATAAAGACCTTGTTTCCACCCTGACAGTTCAATTATGTCTAAGAATATTTTAAATGCTCCCTCCCTCCCAAATAACTTAAGTTAAACATATTGCATTTTAAATTATTGTGTTTTTCTCTATTTTCTTTTCACTCAAATCTTCTCCATTTTTCTCTAAATCATTTCTATAGGACTAAAGTCACTTCATTGGCAGAGTAAACCAGAACGAAGGCTTGTTCTTTCAATCTTCTCCTTCTCTTTAGTAAACCCCTTGAGAAAACTTTGACCATATCATTCGTCCATCTAACTAGATCATTTCTCCTATTCACACCTATGCATTTCAAAAATTACAAATTTTTAGCAGCCAATGATGAAAATATAGAGCTAATAAATAGATGAATATATTTAAATTTTCGATTTTATCTTTAATAGCATTTAAATTCATAAAATATTGGAAATAGTACTAAGGTTAAATTTGATGAAAAACAATGACTACATTCATGCTTAGTAATCAAGCAATATGTTTAAATCATTATGATCCCAAATACTTATTTAAATTCAATTAAAACTTATTTATAGATCAAAATTGATAATAAAACTACCAAAAAAAAATCAGAGCAAGATTTTAAACTTAATCATGTTAAAGCTCGGTCAAACTCAATATAAAAAAAACAAAATGAGCAAGCCTGAACCTGATAGTCAAGTTTGAATTCTTGATCCATGAGTTCAAATGAAAGTAGAAATGTGACCATCTTTCATTCGAACAAGAGGCTCAGGTGGTGTCTCACCATACATGCTGAACAAGGAGCTCGGCGTGAGGAGCATCAAATGAATATGAACAAATTTGAATAAGAAAGCTCCCCAAATAATGCCTTTGAGCAAGGGGCTCGAGTGGTGCTTCACTGTATCTTGTATCAATTTGATATAATTTTAAACAAGCATGGCTACTACAAGCCCTATGATAATTCAACTCACCTCTAACAAAGATAATTGTAATCTAAATAAAAATCTTGCAAACTAAATGAGATTAACATGCAAAAAAAATGTTGAGGCCTATGAACCACCTACCTCCTTAAAAAACTATTATCTTAAATAACAAAACTGTCCCGCCTTTGATGAAACAATATAAACTTTTAATGATCTCTAATACATCAAAAATTGAATGGTGCCATTAAGTAAATAGAGGGAATCTAATGGTGAAATTTGTATAGCAAGATGGAATTCTTCATTCATCATAGAATCTAAAAATTTAAGATGTAGAAATAATCATTTTTTTATTAACTATGAGTGTACGATATGATTTTTTAAACAATATAGTGAATTGCATCAAAATAAATGTCTCGATGCTCAATCAATGAAACAAGGAAAACACCAACAGTTGATAAAAAAATAGACGTTATTCCATCACACACAGCACTATAGCATATTAATAAAACAACAACAAAACTCTAATGCTTTTTGCATGATGGAATATGGTAAAAAGAGGCATTACTGCTTAGAAACATAATTTTGTACCAGGCAGTAACATAATTGGTTGCTTGCAATAGAACCTCCAAACGGGCTATGAAGACTGCCAAAGAGTAGCATTAAGTGAAAATTAAACCTGTTAAAACTTTAATTTGCAATTATGAAAGTAGAAAGCAACCATGTTTCAAGTGTTTGAATGAATTAAACATCTACAACTTCTTCAAAGAATTTTCTTTATTTTTTGTATACATATAGCTCCAAAATAATCCAATAAAAAAATATGCAGCTCGTGGAAATTTTTTTATATTGATTTATGCATTTTGTGTTCACATTATTAGTAACTAATCATTCCCAATCACATATGAAAATCCAAAGAAGAGACAATTGCATACCATACAAGTATGTTGTGCCGCATTTAACAACACGAGTCCTTACAGCTTACTGGTGGAATCTGTGCTAATTGGGTAAATAACGTGAACATTCTTTTAGTCACCATCAATTTCTTTATATTATTTCCCTCTATCTTTACTATAATCTAACACCAAATCTGTAACATATGTAGAGTGTTGGAAAGCTCCAATCAGCATTATCAGCTCATTGGTAACATCATGGCTGGAAAACTATGTAAAGTGAATTCTCTTTTACACGATATCAAATGGTTTAGATCATCTATATCTTTTTGTGTTACTATATAACATAAGATTGCCACTTGTCAAGTGTTGGGCACCTCCAATTGATGTTAATAAAATGGGCTTCAAAGCATGATTTAAGAGCAAAATGAAGCGCGGCATTGGCAGTGTACATTGTTTGCATGTTAAGTGCAAGCCTTAACAAAGCATGTTTCACACCACATCATAGCATTGTGCTTGGCCCTAGCTCGAAATAAAATCATGATTCTTAATTTCATGGTTTGCTCCAACATCTACGCAATAACAATACATGAAAGTTTACTTATCATTGTTTTCGGTAGTCATTGAGTTGTTACTAATTGGTGCTATGTTCTCTCCCACTGGAGCTAATTGTTTCCTAGTTTGTTCCAGCTTAAAATAAAATTAATCAAACGACTACATCAAAATCCTTGCTTCTCTTCACTATATCGCGTAATCATTTTGTTACTAATTCGTTCTCGACTCCATCTTACTGGAGATAGTTACTTATTGGTTGTTCTTCTATATACACACTCTCACCCACTAGCTTTCTCATAATCCTTATACAAATTCTCGTTGCTAATGCCAATAGCTTCTTCACTAACAAACTTCTTGAAAATTCTTCTTGATGCATAGTCTTCACATTCTATCTCGCATCGCATTTCCCTTGCATCTCAATCTTTAGTCAATTGCTCAAACTCATGAATATTCAAGAATTATGTATGTGT
>NEWO01000202.1:274998-317595 GCA_003013225.1 Phalaenopsis aphrodite
ATATATATATATATATATATATATATATATATATACAAATCATGAAAACACTAGTTTAACAAAAGCATCGCATTGCTTTAATCTTTTAGCATTCAAATGCTTAATTAGCTTTTTAAAAAAGATTAGCTCTAAAGGTTTTAATCTATAAGATTAAATCCTCCTCTTTTTATGTTAATCTTCACTTCCCCCCAAGTGCTTACAATTGACTCCTATTCATTAAGTACAGGAACAAAAATTTGGTCCTTATGCTGCTTCATTTTATCGTTACACTATCAAGATATTTTCTACCATTTTAATATAATTCAACGTTAATTACATACTTAGCACTGCGCAAGGCTGTGACCTATTTATGTATGATGTGCCTGCATTTAAAAAAAATTAATTTATTCCAATTAATTGCTAGCAACCTTGCTAAACCACCAAGAACGTAAACTATGCCATTTTTACCCCCTATCAATATTTTTAAATCAACTCTTAGTTTTCCATGATATCTAACATGTGATGTGAAATATAAGTTAAATGATGGAAAGCTAGTGCATGATTTCAATCTATCAGCTTCAATCCTCTCTTTTTATGTTATTCGTTATTTCCTTACGTATTTAAGATTTTTACTTTAAATTACATAATAAAAAAACATGATTTCTCCTTAAAATGCCTCATTATTCTGCCCTTCATTTACTTCATTACAATTATTTCTTGAATTTTTTCAAAAAATGTAAACGAGTGGCTTTTCACTAATATTTTACAGCATTAACTGTGTTGCTATTATAACATTGTTTATCTTATTATTTTGATATTATTGTTATTTTTATGTATTAGAAATCATGAAAAATCTTATGTGTATATGTTATCATCATCAAAAACATTGTTAATATTATCCAATTATTTGGGACCCCCTTTTTTAAATCATCATTCTCTATCCACTTTTGTTCAACTCAAATCGAGTTGTTAAATCAATTTACTAAAATATTTATATAGAAGTTCTATCCATGTTACATGATCCTTGTTTTCTTCATAATCTTTTTACATTAAATTCATTTAATCAGCTTATTGGTGCATCTTTCCTCCATTGGACAAGCACAAGCCATCTAAATTTATTTTTCACTACCTTATCTTGAATGATGCTACTCCTATAGACACTCTCACCAAATCATTTTTCATACTAGCTTTCCTAAGTTTCTCGATTAGTTACCTAAATATTATAATTTTTACAAAAATCAACTTGACTGCCAACAATTTATTTATCGCCAACGCAGATCTATATTGGACATCCTACAAATTGAACTTTTAAAAAACTAATCATTCAAGTCTTAGGGTCAGTTTGGGGCAGCTACAACTTATCCAGCTTATGCTGATAACCAGTTTATCCAACTTATGCTGATAAGCAGCTTATCCAGATAATTTGCTCAGGAGCAGCTGATCCAGATAAGTTGGCTAGCTGTTTGGTTTATGCGTTTGGAAAACAACTGATTTGTAGTTGTTTGTGGATAAATGACTAGTTTGCCCCTGAACTGAATAAGTTTAGTTATTTGGTTACTGCGGTTTGAGAACAAATGTTTTGCATCTTTATAAAAAAAAAACCATTTCGGCCACGCGCAGTGGAGATGTTGGCGACAGTAGTATTACATTTCATAAGTCTTTTACCTTTTCTTTGTAAAGATACACTCCTAATCTTTATTGCTATTGATATAGATATCACTGAAAAACTGATTCAAGTAAAAAAGCAAGCCCAAGAATAATTAAGCAAATACACATCATTAATACATTAATAATTACAACTTTAAAGTTACATATTACTAACGACACACTCCATCCCTAATAATACCAAGAGAATCTGATAATATGCACCCTATATTTTAACCACCTTGAAAACAAACAGCAATATACAAATTAATTTAAATTAAATTAAATCCAATCAAGTAGATGCGGAAATAATTTCTCTGGATCAAACAATACTCAATGATTACATTAACTCAACATGAAACCTATGCTCAATTAAAATATGAACAAAGCCACCCATCTCCAAGTAAATTAGTACTTAACGTAAACTCAAACCAAAGAGAATGAGGGACATAAGGCCTATATTCATGAACAGTTGGGACAAATAGTTTGCTAGTTCCAGGAATCTCAAATAACTAAATTTATCAATAGTAAGCAATACCAAAAACTCCAATTTTGATTAAAAATCCTTACTCAAATCCCATCTATAATACGCATTTAAGATGAAACACTGAGAAAAGAAATTTGATTTCACTTCATACACGCCGCTTTCCTAGTTTCTTAAAAGCTCCTTCCTTTTTCACTTATGGCACACATCACAGCAAGAACCATCCTAACTAGAAAGCCTAATGAAGGAGAATGTAATTTAGAAGGAGGATCACTTAGAATCGGAACAGATTGAAGAAGTAATTACCTTTGTCTTGCTCGTATCTCTTCAAGAGACTCCTTTTTTATTTCTGTAGAATTGGTTGCAAACACTTTGCCAAAATCACCCACTCCCCCAGCTTTCGGAGGCTACATGACAGAGGATACGGACGGAGGATCAAAGAAAGGAGACGAGAGGGAGGATCGGAGAGAGGAGAGAGGAGCGGAGGGAGGATCGGAGAGAGGAAACGAGAGGGAGGAACGGAGAGAGGAGAGAGGAGCGGAGGGAATCGGAGAGAGGAGACGAAAGGGGCGCCTTTCGGCTTTCGGTAGAGGAGAAACGTAGGGCGAAGTCACGAGGGCAATGGAGTAAACAGGTAGAGGCCGAACGCGGATCGCAGGGGCATACCCGCGATCCGCGTGTAGTAGAAATTAGAAAACACGGTTTGGAAAAACGCCCCTCAAACGCACGAAACAAACACTAAGGCGGCGTTTTCAAAACGCCGCCGCGCTTATAAGCTGCCCCAACCGGACCCTTAATAAGCTTATCTTATCCATATTATGCTCAAGACACATAACAATTTAAACTACTTAGAATTACCTATACAAGGTATTCATCATTTTTGTACAAAATGGATTCAACATACTTAAACTTGTTATGCCTAAGCAGTCATTACTCTTTTTCCAGTTGACTAATAGGAATAAATTTTACAACCACTAAAATTGTAGAAAATATGGCAAGAGTCGAGACTTAATTCTAATAGTCCTATTTTCTTCCTAGTTCTAACTTTCCATTTGTTATAGTAGAGGTCTCATTTATAGAACTAAATCATCTGCAAATAGTATATACTATAGAAACTCAAATTGACTATCCTTTATATGCGTATACATAACCAGTATAAAAGTCAAACTAAATGTAGTACATAATGTAATCCTCATGTGATTACAAACACATTAGTGAATGTACAAGTACTATCAACTATAATCCATGCTATATTGCTCCATCATTCATGTCATTTTTAGGTATAGAAAACCTTTGACAAACAATTTTGTTTTCCCCACAAACACCAAATTAAATTCAGTGGTACTCAATCACATGTCTTCTCAATAACAGAAAGTATTGTATACATGATTTTTTCTATTTTGTGTATTTTTTTCTTTAATAGACTTAGAACAAGAGTCGCCTCTATAGTGAATCTTCCTTGCATGAAAAAAATTTATATTGTTAATGACATATTTTCTCTAAGTAAACTAAATATAATTAAGATGTAGGACTATCTAAAAAAAATATTCCTAATGAATGCTATTTCTTATCCATAATGCAGAAAGAATCTTTCTGCATCTCTAGTATTGTGTAGTAAATAGGTTGAAGAACCTAATCATTAGGGAAATGCAACAAAATAACTCAATATAATTTGCCAAATATCACCACCGAAATTGCAAAAGGCGTAAATATGTCAGAAAAGCAATCTTCAACCATGGTCCACTTCACCTTAAGAATTATGAGAATGTCCAAAAAGGATACCGCAATGAATAAAAAGAGAAACTGGATTACTAAATTAGCCAAATGACAAACTTTGATACTTCAAATCCTACAGCAAATAAGTCCCTGCCCTCTCCACTTTCAGCCAACATTGTGGAAATCCCAATCTCCTAAAAACCTAATACATTTGGTCAATCCGCGTTCAATCAACAAACTAGAATTTCTGCCAATAACATTTTACCCCATCACATCCATGAATTGGTTAACATATGCATATGAAATTGCCAGTCCAGGAAATAAAATATTACACACAAACACGTAAAAATTGCTAAATTCTTAGAAAACATATAGTCCCAATAAGAATTAGAAAATTGAGACAATCACACCAAAACCTTGCCCAAATATATAATCTATAAAGTTTCACTGCACCACCAACGACAAAAGCTACCAAAGAAAGCATTGAATGAACTAAACCATGCCTACACCAAACAAACATATTGTTGCCAAGTGGACAGATTGATCAATGACATTATAACAATAAAAGGAAACAAACAAATCATTCCATGCTACCAAAGGAACATATTCTATTTTGAAAGCACCCAAAAGACTTGTGGCTTTTTTTAACTATACAAATGGAGTGTGCCTCTACAAATTATTAGGTTGAATCTAATCTGGCAAAAAAATCAAGCATTCATGTCATGGAAACGTCTCTTCAATACAATGATAGGCCTATGGTACATCAAACCCTTCCCCGACCATGCATTGGTACGAGTCTCATACACTGGGTTATTACTTATTAGTCAACAAACAAATATTTGGGCTTTTCAAATACATTTTCACTGAACGAATGCTCTAACTTTTGAAAAGAGAAATTAATAAATCTAGACATTATATGCCATAATATATGGGCATGATCAAAGGTTATTCATAAAAAAAAAATGGCGTAGAAAATTTATATGTGATAGCTATGCACTAAACAAGTATAAATACATAGAGCTTTATGTAACAATCTGCATTGGACCAAAAGGGTTCATCCAATCTAATGGCACCCAAATTTATAAACAAATGAGTAATCATTCCATCACTTTTTTAGAAATAGCTGATGTAATATAAAATGCAGCAAACTTAACTACCAATTAATCAGGTAATTGAATGGAAACCAAGAGATAGTAAAGAGTTCCTATGAAATGGGTATTCCACTCTATTAAATTCATCAAAATATGGATTGACTTCTTCATAACTCACAAATCATATCGGAAACAATACTTAAAAATTATAAGTAACAATGCTTCCTTAATAATCAACTAATCAAATTTCAATAAAGGTCTCTTGCCTTCTGTAGCTTAAAGGAATTTAATGCTTCTTTGCATACAGATAATTGAAAATTAAAAAAAAAAAAGGAAAAATCAAACGAGCTAGACAACAACTCCAGAAATTGGATTAATGCATAGCACATAATATGTATTTACATATCCAACACCTAATGCTCAATTTTTACATACATGCCACCTTACCTATGCATTAAAAGGTGTATTTCACATTTTAAAAGTTAAATGGTGGTATATTTGATGTGATATGAAAGATTTGGGTGGTTTAAATGAAAAAAGTAAAATTTGGGTGTTAAAAATGTAAATACATAGGAATTGAATGGTATGTATGAAAACCCTTTTTTCAATTCACCTTAGGGTCTACAACACTAGTTATTTCCGTGAGCCTTTTATTTCACTAAGCCTCTTTCATAAGTACGCTTTATATTTTTTTAGCGTAAGGAATTCTTATATCTTCTATTTTTATATTTTAAGTATAAATAAGACCCCAAAGAGAATCACTGATATCCAGCTAAGCGCGCATGAGAGCAAAGAGAAAAAACATGTAAGAAAAGTGAAAAGTCTTTCAGGATCTACTTGGACTTCAAAAAGGACGAAACATCACAATGCAGCCAAGCATTATATTAGCTTCAACAAAGTTCTCTAACCTACTAGGCATAAAAGAAGGGATGCCGAAGCATAACAAGAATAGCACAATCATCCAAAATATCTGAAACTAAATACTTCACTATTTTTCAAGTTATTTCTAAACGGAAATACGAAAGATTGAAGGCCAATGATCATCTACGAATTGACGAAACTTGCAACTACACCCAAAGAAACTAGGTTAATTATAATAGCATGTCAACCAACGTAAAGAAATCAACTAGACCGCAAAACATCTCGGATCGACGAAGCGTACCTCTCATTGCCATTGAAACGGGCCCCAAGGTAGAAAGCGACGGAAAGCAACCAGGAGTCACTATGCACCGCAACTAGGGAGAGCCAATCCCTCCGGTTCATTCCATCTCTGGCGAAATTTATTCCTAACGCCGGTTCCGGGAGTTCCGGCGGCACCTCTTCCGCTGGCAGCGTCACCTCCCACGAGCTGTTTGGATGCCCGTACAGGCACAAATTCTCCTTCTCTGCAAAGATCGAAAACACTTAACCCTAGATCCCGGAGAACTACACCATTAAAACGCCCGCGTCGAGCATGAAAAGAAGTGACTCACCCGGATCGCAGAGTGCGTAAAATTCGTCGACCTCTGGAACAGAAATTCAAATCTGTTAGTAATGAGAATGCAAATGATAAGAGAGGGGCGGGCATGGGACCTTGATTAAGAGCGCGGATGATGCCGTTGCGTCGGCCACAAAAGTCTTTGAAGATTTCCTCGACGGTGCGGGGAGTCGAGGAGATAGAGGGCATCTCCATGGGATAGAGCTCGACCTCGCCGTCGGCAATAGGAGGCCGGCACTAACTGGCGAGCGAGAGATCCGTGAAGAAGAAACTACGGAAACAAATCGACCGCCGCTTTTTGATAGAGAGAGATCTAAAAAAACAATGAAGGACTGGAACGTTAATGAAAATCAACTGATCTGCACCGTCCATTGATTTTTCATTCGCATCCTTTTTTTAATGGACAGTATTTGATTTGGCAGTTCTTTGATTCGTAGTTTACTAGTAAACTTTTAGGTGAGATCAGCAAAATCATTTTTTTTTTTTTTTTTTACAAAACAGTATTTATTTATTTAAATTAAAACTAAAATAAAAGTACATTTACATAAACACAATTCTCTTATATTTATCTATTTAATACCTAAACATATATATTAACAAACATGTCACTCAAACTTTTAATATTACTTTAAAAATACTTTTAAAATTTCAATATATCTTTTCATAAATAATTTTATGACATGAAAACATTATAAAGAAAGAAATCAAATTTTAAAACATGTAGATATGAAATAATTAGGGGTACTTAAAATATATCATAAAAAATTAATATTTAGATTGATACTCTCAACGTCTGTATCCATTGTCAAGTTCAGCATTTAGGGTCAGTTTGGGGCAACTTGTGCTTTTCAGGATAAATTGTTTATCCTAAAACGCGGCCCGCAGGCTCGCCGCGGGTCGCTTCTCGGCCCGCGTTTAGTGTAAAAACTCAAACGCAATTCGAATAAGTTGTTCAAACGCACGAACCAAATGTACGTCGGCGTTTAGAAAACACCGCCCGCAGTTATAAGTTGCCCCAAACGGACCCTTAGTTGTTCCGACCAATGAAAAAGTTAACGAGAAATTTGAATAATTAAATATGAATTTAGTTTCTTATTCATAAAAATTAAAAATTGAACTACATTTTATAAGGGTTTTAACATACATAACGCACTTTAAACCATCTAATTTAGGGAAAAATTTTTATTCAAACTCTGAGCTCTACGTGCAGACTCTCAGTAATATATCGTCCTATGTGTTATTTCTTAATTTAAATATATCACACACAAAATTTAATAATACCAATTTCAAACTATTGTTAACGCCTCCGTTGTTTTCTAACGGCTCTGGTGTCGGAACTGGTCAAAAGCTCTACGTGCGAACTCTCAGTAATATATCGTCATATGTAAGAAATTTAACTCAGTTTTCAACTTGACTTAGAGCTCAACAATTTTAACTCTCTTGCAGATCAAGCCACATGACTGCTGCTCAGGAGAGATTTCTTGCATTTAAGGATTTTTAAGGGTACAAGTAAACTCCTTCCACATATGTGAGACTAAGACACCGTTTGGGGCAGCATATAACTGCAGATAACGTTTTCAAAATATCGTCATCACGTTTGTTTCGGGTATTCGGGGAGCTTAATGGAAAATGTCATTCAGCTTTTTATAATAAAAGAGACCGTGGGATCGACCCGCGACCGACATTTTCTGTCTGTCTCATCCCTCGCTTGACCGTTGTTGCTCTAGGACGCCTCTCCTTTGATTGCTCCTATCGACGGATCCCGAGAGAACCTTTCTCCATCCTCTCTTTTCTGAGATCCTCAAGTCGGCTTATCTCTCGTATCATCCTCTATCCTTATGTCTGTCTCCTCTCTCGCTTGTCTTGTGTCCCGTTGGATTGTTTATTGGTGAGCTAGCTCACTTATGGTTGAAACATCTATAATGCAATATTTTTCTATATGCAATTTTTAGTTTTTTGGTTGCAATGGTTTTTCGATTTTGTTGTTGCAATGGTTTTCCGATTTTGTTGGTTTTTTTGTTGGAACATCTCTAATGCAATGGTTGCAATGGGTTTTCAATTTTGTAGATCTCTTTGGGATATTTGATGTTTTTTGGATAACTTTGAATTAAATTAGGTGACTGAGGATTTGCGCGATTCTTCTTTTCGAATGATTGTTCTTGCTCTTGTTGCAAACAATATTACTGCACAAAGGTAAAATAATCATTTATTGACAATCAGCTACAAACCAACTGTTTTCCAACAGTACAAACCAAACAGTCAATCAATTTATCTGATTAAGTTATTTATCAGTAGGTTGTCAATAAGCTGCAGCAGCCCCAAACAAACCCTAACTAAGTGATTGCAGTTCCTTTTTTTTTTTTTTGATTTGGTATTCACTTGCATACTAATCAACTCCAATGTATTTATATATCCAACACTTAACCAAAAGTGACACATGGGACCATGAGCTAAGATGGGCTCACGGAATGCTGGCTTAGCTTTATTTATGTTATTTTTTTTAGCGTTTACATGCATAATGTATATATCCAATTACTATATATTTACATATCTAACACCCAAACTTCAATTATTACATTTATACCACTCAATTCTCTTATTTATTTATTTATTTATTTCAAGTCAAAATGAGTCGAACACTAACGAACAATCCTTAATGCGTGTTTGGTGATGCACCAAAAATATATGAGTTTTTAGACATATAGTTTATACTCATTTTTGATGATATTACACTTTAAAAGAATGTATTTTGTATGTATTTTGCTTCTGGTACAAAAAATTAACTTTTGGTAAAAAAGAGGTAAAAATGGTGCAATTTGTAACTAAAACGAGCAAGAAAAAAATTTCTGGTCTGACATAGTTTGATTTGTCTTTTATGTTTAATCTACTTCTCATTTCTCACATGTTTTTGAAAGAAATTATATTTTTAAGAAAAGTTATTTTCATGCTTATTTTGTAGGTCTATCTGTTAGAAATGAAACGCAATTGAAATGAGGCGAAACAGAGCTAAAACGAAGCCAAACGGTGGAGCTGCTGCAAGGTGGCGCCGACGACACCAGAGTATAGAGAACGATGAGAAACGACACTGATAGTGTTCAAAAACAACGTCGGCAACACCAGAGACGGTTATTTGCTCATATACATTGAATTTGGACAATTTTGGAAGGTTTCTTGAGGCATCTCTTGGGCAATTTATCCCTACACTATAATAGAGTGATTTTATGTCAGAAAATGAGTGTGCGAGTGGAAAAACACGAAGAATGTTTATAGATCTTAGAATAGAAGCAGAAATGTAGATTTCTACCTTTTTGGAGAGATTGGAGAGGGGATTTTGTGAGAATCTGTAAGGAGATGTATTAACATTGCATGGATCAGCGGGAGACTTTGTCTGAGAGATTTTTATCTTTCTTTCAAGGGGAAAAAGCTAAGTATTGTGTTCTTCATTATCTTATGATTTTATAAACACTTATATAGTATATTTGTTTTGATGAAAAGAAGTTTTTCGTTGTGTTTTCTTTTTGTTTTGTGATGTATCTTTCTTATTCTTTCTTTTTACTAGGAAATAATGGCATGAGAAGATTATGCCATTGTCTTTCTTTTACTTTTATTTTGTAATGTGTAGGATTCTTGTTTAGAATATTGGGATGCATGCTAGAAGTTTTGATTATAAATGTGATGGGTTTTACTTGCACTCTCTTTACATTACAATAAGGGTTTGTTGTAGTGTTAAAACTCGTTATAATTGCGTTAAGACCCGAGAGGGCGGTGTAATTCTCAACAAAGTGGAACCATATTAAATTCCATGGATGGTGGAGTTCATGGGGTTTGAGTGCAAATAAATAGGAAATATATATATTACTGGGCGAAGAATTGGAGAGTCTAGGGTGACAGACTAAAATCCTAAATTTGGTCTTAGTGTTTAAGAACTAAAGCGAGAGTTAGCCTTAAGGGGAAGGAAAGCGGGAGCTCTGAAGTGAGAGTCAGTATCCTCCCAACCTAAGCACAAATTTAAAGACAAAACCTAAGATTAGCCAATGATTTTCTATAACACTTGACTGAGGGTAGAAAATTAAAATTGCTCATATTTGTCACATACAATATTTAATGTATTTCATTCTTTTACGTTATCCAATTCACTACATAAGAATAACAATTTTTAACATCTTAGAATTTTTCAAACTAATTCATCAAAAAAGTGTTATCTTTAGAATTAATATTTTCATTTAGGAATAGTTATCTGTTGTTTTAAACTTAAAACTTACATTTAAGAATATTTGTAGAAAACTCACTTAAATTGATCTTCTAAACTAAGGATTAATAGTAGTAGACTAGTTCACTTCTTTGTGGGATCGATACTGAGGTTTTTAAGAAAAGTCCTATATTACTTGAAGTGATATGTGCACTTGTGTAGAACTCATAGTGTGTAAACTAATTTATATTTTATATAACATTTAAATTTTGCACATTAAATACTTAATATAAATTGGGTCAATTTTTTGTCATATTTTTGAAAGCTAAATTACTGTGTAACTTCGGTTCGGGTCAAGGTTTTGATGTCGGCTCAGGGGAATTAAATTGACATAAAACACGTAAAAAAACAGCACACAGTAGGGGCGCATCAAGTTTTTGGCATCATTGCCGGAGAAGCTTCGGTAAGAGCTTTAGGAGATTTTAGTTAAACATGAAGACTTATATTTGAAATTTATAGTATTTTTTGTTTAGTGTGTTTAGTTATTGTGTGTTTATTTTAAAAAAAATTAAAAATACAAAAAATGTTTTTGATATCTATCCTATTAGTTACACCTTTAAATTTGTATGTGTAGTTTAGCAGCTCTAGACCTTGGATTTTACGACTTTGATTTAGAGAAAACTTTTAGGAGGATGATAAATCAAAAAAGACTCCATGAATTTAATGTAGAAATAGAGAATCAACGATATAATGAATATTCAGAGTTGGATTATAATGCTAGTAGCTTTGAAAGAGTAGATCTCAAGAGAGTGACAAATTTTCAAGAAGATATTCTTATAATTTTAATTTCTCAACTTGCAGATATTGAGAGAAAGTTAGATCAATATAAAAAGAGATGTCCTCAAGAAACCCCAATTATTGAAGAAAATTCATTTGGACAATGGATTGAAACTGATCATGAGATACATAATTCTTATTCTGATTATTATAATCTAGGTTAGGAAAATCATTTGAATTTTAACAGAAATTATAATTTTGGAGGAGAAGGCCAATTTTGGGAAGAAACCCAATTTAATCAGACATGTAGTTGGAATAATCATGGTTATTATAGTAATGAACTTTCTTTTCCTCATAATTTTAATTTCAAACCCCAAAATGAGGAGAAGGATTTATTAGAAGATGTTTTCATTCAAATGGAGAGTGATATGGAAAACCAATTGGGGCAGATTATTAACTCAATTAATAATCCTCCTCAATTTAACTCCAACCAACGGGATGAGGAGAAGGTAATGTTAGAAGAAGTTGTGATTCAAATGACAAGTGAGTTGGAAAATCAAGAGATCACACTAAGGAATATAGAAAACCAACTGGGACAAATTATTAATGCAATTAATAGCTACCACCCAAAGATTTTATCTATTGACCCTGAGATAAACCTAAAAGAGATGAGTGATGAGCAATATAAAGTTATCGAACTAATATTTAGAAGAGAATTTTAGGATATGTTTCAAAAGAACTTTGAGTTGACAAATAAGGATAAGGAGATTGAAAGAAAAATGAAAAAAATCCCTACGGAATTAGAAAAACTTATTTCTTCAACTAATATAAATATAGAAAGACCACCTATATCATTTACTAAGTACCAAGGGGAAGAATTGAAAGACAACACTGAACAAAAAAGTAACCAAGAAGAATTTGATATAGAATCTGAATTATCTAGAGGTAATCCGATCAAAAAATTGGGAGATCATGAAGCATCTTATAAAGATCCTTTTCTTATAAAATTTAAGGATGATATTAATATGAACATTGAGAAAATCACTAGAATAATATTGGAAATAGAAGGAAATATGAGGAACATGGATATGAATCAATCTGAAATGAAAGAGCTGAAAGAAAAATTTTAATTCAAGGACTTTGTAGGAATCCCTTGATTTGAAAAAGATTGAGCGATTGATCAAGAATTTCTTAAATGAAATTTTGATCCAGGTGAAATTATTTGTCAAACTAACGATGTTAGACAAAGCATTTTATGGGAGGCAGCCCATAGTTATCGGTGTGGTTTGATTTAGTACGCTTAAGAGTTATGATTGTTAGTGTTGTATTGTGTTTGATTTAGTGTGGATTGATCAATTTGATTGATGATTGTTAGATGTTTAGATTGTTAGTGGTATGATTTCCTTTTTATGTGTCATGAGGGTTGATTTCTTAACTTCTTATTATGGTTAGTCTTGTATGTTCTCTTGTAGGAGTTAGATTGACGAGTCCACTACAACTTGGGTCTCACTTAGACTTGAGTTTTAGAAGAGATATTATGAATTTATCAGTAAGAATTCCATGTCAATATTATTACATCTTTTCTTTTATCGTGTTTTCATTTGGTAGGAGTAGCTAACCTATTTGATGAGTAACATGTGGATGAATTTACACTATACTTATAACTATTTGAGGTGCTTAATTATTGAGATATGATAATGTCTGGTGTTGGTGCTCGAGAACTAATATATTAGGGATAATCTTATCTTTGAGATTAAAATCTATTAAATCATTTATAAGTACCCAATATATTTGTGTAGTGATTCCGTTAGAAATTGGAAGTAATTTAGTGAGATGCGATGAGCTAAAGAAAGAATTGACCTCATTTATCATGTGTGTTTGTGTTTATGTTACAATAATATAAGGATTTGGAGAATACATAAATATATATATTTCTATGACGATACATGTTCTGCTTGTTAGACCTTTCTTTCAATTTTATCAAGCATGTTTAGTTTAGATTTACTTTCTACTAAATATTTTCTATCATGATAAATAATTATAGATGTTTTTATAGACATTTTTGGTAGATAGAATTTCTAAACTGTTTTTCTTCATTCTTATATCTTCTGTATTAAATGCTATACATGTTAAAAATTAAGTTTAGGGGTAGGAAGAAAAATAATTTTTTAAGTGAATATACTTCCTTTTAGTTTAATATTATTACAAGTATGTTTTAGGCTCGATTTACTTTCTCCTGCTGTCATTCTATTATGATTATAAATGTATATGAATTTGATAGGATGTTGGAGTAGTAAGTAAAATCAACTTTTACTTTTTCTTCTTGCTACCTTTTGTGGAAATAATTACAAAATATTTTAAAATTCAAGTTTTTGGGGAGGGGGGAAGAAAATTTTCTTTTAAAAGAAAGAAACTAAATTTTATTTGTCCTCAATTAGTTATTGTTTCAAAATTTTAATTTGACATGGCCTTCAATATTAGAGGCTAACTTTAGATAACTATATTTGTGTTTCTAAATATATAGTTGACTTGAGTAAAAGTTTTCAATAATGAAAGTTAATTCTAGAGTTAAGATGTTTGGTACAAAAGGATAATACTATGTTTTTTTTCTATTTAAAGTAAATGAAATTGTATTTTATAAGTATTAAGAATCTTAGAGTTTCATGCAAGAAGAAAACAATGAGACTTTATGAAAAATTTTCAAAACCAATATGAATTTATAAAGTGAAGGAATGTGAAAAGTTTTTAACTTTAAGAAGAGGATAGTGAAGTTCAAAATCATTAAAGGATATTCAGAGAAAAAAAAAAGAAAGTATTAAAAATGAGAAGAAAAAGAAAAGCTAAAAGCAAAAGAAAAGAAAAATAAAAATAAAAAAAATAGATAAAAAATTATGTGAGGAGAAGCTTGAGGAGATGTCTAATAAAAAATTGGTTTCACTTGAATCAACTTGAGGAAGAAGGCTTTATTACATTTTCTAAACTTATATTTGAGTATTAGCATCCTTACTTATAAAGATCTCGTGAAGTTCTTTTTCATATGAATATTCTAAGTAACTTTCATATGACAAAATGCAATTCTTCTTAAAATGATTAGAGAATCAAAAATCTTAGGCTTGACTACTAAGTATTCTTACACTTTTAGTTTTGACTTAAGTTGTAAAAAAAAATTTCTTAAGTTGTGCTATTATATTTAGAAGGTCGAATTATAGAAACTTAGAAGTTAAACTCTGTATCATAAGTCATATTTTTATGTAGTAAAAGTGTTACTTGAGGACAAGTAACATTTAAATTTGGGGGACTTTGATGCACCAAAAATATATGCATTTTTGGACCTATATTTTATACTCATTTTTTGTGATATTGCACTTAAAGGAAGTTATTTTGCATGTTTTTGGCTTCCGGTACAAGAATGGACTTTTGGTGAAAAAGAAGAAAAAAACGACGCAATTTTTAGCTAAAATGAGCAAGAAAGCAACTTTTGGTCTAATGATACACCAAAAATATATGTATTTTTAGACCCATATTTTATACCTATTTTTGATGATATTGCACTTTAATGGAAGGTATTTGATGTTTTCATGGAGGTTGTTGATTTTTAGGGCTTAAAGCAAAATTAATGAAATTTGGAGTCAAAATGACGTTTTTGAAGAAATGCTCAGCGTCGGCAGCGTTGACGGCACAGAACAAATTAATGCAGAGATTTTTTACTCAACGTCGACGACGCCAGACCAGCACCAATGGTGCCAAAGGTGGTGTAGACTCCGTTTCTAGAAGGTTTGATGTATTTGGATGATTTTTTGAAGAGTTTTTTTAGGCACCTCTTGGAGAACCGACCTTGGGCTTTATTTGGGGTTGAATTTCATCAGAAAAAGTGCTCCTCTACTTTCATTTTTCGCACCACATCATTCCATTCCACTTTCATATTGGAGTCAATTAGTGATTTTGCTTTCATAGTTTAGAGTTTTTGTGGTGAGATTTAGTGTGAAACTTTCTGTAAGAGTGTTGGAGAATGAGAAAAGTGAGAGTTCTCTTTTTCCTACATTTCTAAGGAAAGACTATAAAGGATTTGCTTTAAGAAAGAGTTTTTAGATAAGTATTGCTTGTTTATCAGTGTTATATGAACTTTCTTTTATATATGAAATTTACCTTTTTTATTTCTTTCTCATGAAGTCTGAGTAGTTTCATCTATCTTTCTCCCTATTCTGAGATATAGTGGAATGAAAAGATAATATGAATGTGTGAATATTAAATTGTAAAATAAATTGTGATGATTTTTTAACTTTGAACTTAATTTACTTTTTGATCTTGCCAATTGAATTGTTAAAATGTGTTGTGAAACTTATGATCCGGGAAATGGAGTATGAGTTCTACAATAGAGTAAGGATCACATTTGATTCAATGAAGGAGAACATTGTTTATGAAATTAAGTGCAAAAAAATAGGGAAATATTTTTTATTTGGTGTAGAATTGGAGAACCTTTAGGGCGACAAACTAAAATCTTTAATTCAGTCTTAGTGTTTAAAAACTAAAGCGAGAGCTAGCCTTCAGATGAAGGGAAGTGGGAGCTTTGGAGTGGGAGCTGATATCCTCCTAGTCTAGCAACAGATTTAGGAATCAAACACTGAGATTAGCCAATGATTTTCTATGCACTGTATCAGGGTAGAGAATTAAAATTGCTCCTATTTGGCATAATACATATTAAGAATATTTATCTTATCTCATTTACCATAGCCTCATTATAGTGGGAAGAATGCTTTTTCACATAAGAATCTCCGTTACATAAATATAATTAATATATTAGTATTTACTGTTTTAAATTTTGCATATTTTATTTGATAATTTTTTAGAAATTTAATTTTGATTACATCTCAACAATTGAAATTAGTGACAGTGATTTCAATTGACTTTCTGTGAATTTCTTAGCAAATTTGTCATTTACAGTTTAAACATTCCCCGTAGGATCAATATTTGGGGCTTAAATGGAAATTTCATTATTACTTGATAATGATACATATACTTGTGTAGAATCTGAATATTAATTGATTATATTTAATTAAATTTTATACAATCTATCGCAACAAAAAGTCGGATCACCTGACACATTTCAATATATATTTTTATGCTTAATCTACTTCTCACATGTTTTTGAATGAAATTACTCTTTAAAAAAGGTTTTTTCAAGCTTATTTTGTAGGTTTATCTGTTAGAAACACAACACAACTGAAATAGGATGAAACATAGCTAAGACGGAGCCAAACAGAGGAAAACGATTGATCTGCTGCAAGGTGGCGCCGACAGCACCAGAGTCCAGAGAACGATGAGAAACGACACCAACATTGCCCAAAAACGGCGACGATGGTGCCAGGCACGATTATTTGGCCATATACATTGAATTTGAACATTTTTTGGAAGGCTGCTTGAGGCATCTCTTGGGAAATTTGTCCCTACACTATAATAGAGTGATTTTATGTAAGAAAATGTGTGTGTGAATGGAAAAAGTGGAGGATGTTTATAGATCTTAGAATATGAGTAGAAATGTAGATTTTTACCTTTTTAGAGAGATTGGAGATGGGCTTTTAAGAGAATCTGTAAGAAGATGTATGATCCCCGAAAATATAGTTGTGTAAAAATTATAAAGTTGACTCCGCTTTGCAACGGTGCTCAAAACTTGAGGTGATATTTGATGAATAAGAACGTTAATCACTTAATGTAGGGATTCTACACAAGTATACGTATTGTTATCAAGTAATATAGGGCTTTCTATTTAAGTCCAAGATATTAATCCCACGAAGAAGGTTTAAATTTAAAATGATAAATTAACTAGGTAATTCACAGAAATAAAACAAAATTATTGTCACTAGTTTCAAATGTCTGAGATACTACAAAACTAAATTATTAACTACTAGCAAAGTTTATATACAAAGTTTAAAATAGTAACTACTAAACTATGTTTATTTGATGAAGTTTTCAAATATGAAAAAGTATCTTTCCCACTTCATACTAAACTATGTTATTGTGTTATATAAGAGCAAATTTAATTCTCTACTCTGATTAAATGTTATAGAAAATCATTGGCTAATCTCAAGTTTAGTCCCTAAATCCGTGGCTAGGCTAGGAGGATATTGGCTCTCACTCCAGAGCTCCCACTTCCCTTCCCCTGAAGGCTAACACTTGCTTTAGTTCTTAAACACTAAGACCAAATTGAGGACTTTAGTCTGTCACCCTAAAATCTCTAATTGTACACCCAAGAATGTATATTTCCTATTTATTTGCACTTAATTTCATGAACGAAATACTTCTTCATGGAATTAAATGTGATTCTCACTCTATTGTAGAACTCCAGATCATATGTTTCACAACATATTTTATGAGAAAGATACAACAAACACAAATTTCATATATAAAAGAAAGTTCATACAATAATAATAAACAAACAACACTTATTTGAAACTCTTTCTCAAAGCAAATCTCTTGTAGCCTCTCTTAAGAAATGTAAGAAGAAGAAATCTCTCCCTTCTCTCCCTCTCCAAGACTCTTAGAGAAGAATTCACACTTAAACTCACCACAAAAACTCAAAACTATAAATAAAATAAATGACTAATGGACTCTAATTGGATGTAGGGAATGTGAAATAGCATGGTAGAGAGTGGAAAGCGGTTGAAGGGTGTGAAGGGGTGAAGAGAGTTATTTTTTATCAATTTCGCTCTAAATAAAGCCTAATGTTGGTTCTCCAATAGGTGCATCCAAAAACTCTTCAAAAAGCGTCCAAATTTGTTGAATCTTCTAGAAACAGGGCTTGCACCGACATTGACACCGTCGGCGCCAATAGTCATTTAATTAATCCACTCTTTCTGTCAAATGTCGTTGTCGACACTAGACATTTCTTCAATAGATCCATTTTGACTCTAAATTCCATACTTTATCCTTTCTTTTTGCTTCAATTCCTAAAAATCAACAATATGCAATAAAACATTAAAAATACCTTCCTTTTGAAGTGTAATATCACCAAAAATGAGTATAAATATATATGTTTAAATATGCATGTATTTTTAGTGTATCAAAATCGCCCAAACTTAATTGTTACTTGTCCTCAAGTAACTCGTTTACTACATAAAAAATATGACTCATGACAAAGAATTTAATTTCTAGATTTGCATATTTTTGTCCACTAAATACAATAACATAACTTAAGAAAAATGTAAAATAACTCCAGCTAATACTAAAGGTATAAGAATATCTAGTAGTCAAGTCTAAGATTTCTTATTCTCTATTTTTTTCAAGAAAAATTGCAAATTATTCNAAAGATACAACAAACACAAATTTCATATATAAAAGAAAGTTCATACAATAATAATAAACAAACAACACTTATCTGAAACTCTTTCTCAAAGCAAATCCCTTGTAGCCTCTCTTAAGAAATGTAAGAAAAAGAAATCTCTCACTTCTCTCCCTCTCCAACACTCTTAGAGAAGAATTCACACTTAAACTCACCACAAAAACTCAAAACTATAAAGAAAATAAATGACTAATGGACTCTAATTAGCTGTAGGGAATGTAAAATAGTGTGGAAGAGAGTGGAAAGTGGTTGAAGGGTGTGAAGGGGTGAAGAGAGTCGTTTTTTATATCAATTTTGCTCTAAATAAAGCCTAATGTTGGTTCTCCAATAGGTGCATCCAAAAACTCTTCAAAAAGCGTCCAAATTTGTCGAATCTTCTAGAAACAGGACTTGCACCGACATTGGCACCGTCGGCGCCAGTAGTCATTTTATTAATCAACTCTCTCTGTCAAATGGCATTGTCGACACTGAACATTTCTTCAAAAGATCCATTTTGACTCTAAATTCTATCCTTTATCCTTTTTTTTACTTCAAGTCCTAAAAATCAACAGTATGCAATAAAACAATAAAAATACCTTCCTTTAAAGTGTAATATCACAAAAAATGAGTATAAAATATATGCTTAAATATGCATGTATTTTTAGTGTATCAAAATCGCCCAAGCTTAAATGTTACTTGTCCTCAAGTAACTCGTTTACTACATAAAAAATATGACTCATGGCAAAGAATTTAATTTCTAGATTTGCATATTTTTGTCCACTAAATACAATAACATAACTTAAGAAAAATGTAAAATAACTGCAGTTAATACTAAAGGTATAAGAATATCTAGTATTCAAGTCTAAGATTTCTTATTCTCTATTATTTTCAAGGGAAATTGCAAATTATTCATATAAAAGCCACTTAGAATATCTATATGAAAAAGAACTTCATGAAACTTTACTAGTAAATATGCTAATACTAAAATATAAGTTTAGAAAATGTAGTCAAGCCTTCTTCATTAAGTTGATTCAAGTGAAGCCAATTTTTAATTAGGCTTCTCCTCTCATCTTTTTCTTTTCAAGATCATTTTCAATCTTTTGTCTTTTTCTTTTCTTTTTTTCTTTTTTTATGTGAGGATTACTATATCTAGATAACCTTTAATAATTTTGAACTTCACTATCTTCTTCTTAAAGCTAAAAACTTTTCACATTTCTTCACTTTATAAACTTATATTAGCTTTAAAGATTTTTCATAAAGTTTATTCTTTTCTTCTTACATGAATCTCTAAGATTTTTAATACTTCAAAAATACAATTTCCTTTTCTTATTATAGAAAAACATAGTCTTATTCTATCATACCAAATATCTTAATTTTTAAAATTAACCTTTATTATTGAAAATTTTTTACTTAAGTTTACTATATATTTGAAAACACAAATATAGTTATCTAAAGTTACCCTTTATTAACGATGGTCATGTTAAATTTTAAAAATTTTGAAAATATAGCTATTTGAGAACAAATAAAACTAAGTTTTTTTTCCTTAAAAGGAATTTTTCTTTCCCCCCAAACTTAAAATTTTAAAAGATTTAGCATGAAAAACTAAAAAAAATAAAGGGTGAAAGAAAACATTTAATACAAAAAGAAAAGACTTACCTATTGAAGGTTCTTATATTGATACTTAACACTGAAATATTGCACGTGCTAATATGAAAAGCTACAATATGTAAAACATTAAATAACACATAATAAATATAAAAATTTGCTGAGAAAGAGTTAACTACAAATACATTCAACAAAGTACTAAAAACTAATAACAGTACTAAAATGATATCTAATATAAAAACAATTTCACAATCTTACTGTTCACAATACAACATAATATTTAAAATAAAGTAAAGTGTCATACCATAAAAACAAACAATCACAACAACAAAGTACAACCAAACATAAACTAAACAAAAAAAAATCAATCTAAAACATCACCAATCATTTTCTTCTTCTTCTTCCACATCCAAATTTTGATGTTGATACGAGGAAAAACAGGGAAAGTAAGAAACTGAACTGAGTGGTCACCCCTTATGTATCTAACCATTACATCATCATAAGCAGCATCATATTCAAACTTTTACTTTATCAAATCATCATTGTGTGCATTTTTGGCCTCCATATTTTTCATTCTCAAGATATCTCTCTGTTGGACCATTAGTAGCTCCATAAGTCCCTAGAGAGCAGAGGTACTACAAGTAGGGGTACTTGAAGTAGAAGGAATATCCCTACTCCTAATTCCAGATTTCCATCCAACATTAGATTCATAAGTCTTAATATTGGCAGGCCTAATAGGTTTTAGAGGTTCAATCCTCTCCTCATCCATTCTAAAATTAACTTCTGCTTGTTCACATAGTGTGAAGATCAGGGCAGGGTGTGCTAAACCACCAGTAATCTCTCCCAAAGCAATATAACGAGTGTTTCTATAAATAATAGAGCCTACATCTATCCTTCTCATCTACTAGATACAGAAGTTCAAGATGGCTCTATCCTTTGTAACCTCACTATGATGATTTGTTGGTATCATTCTATCATAAATAAAGTAGTGTCAGGCCTTTGATACTACATTTAACATAAGAAGAGGGAAGTTTACCTTAACATCATTCTTCACCGTCCAAGCTCATCTTCTATCAGTAAGAAAAAAAAACTTCCTCTAACTGATAAAATTCTCCTTGGAGTAAATTCTACCATTTTGCCACAAACAAACACGTAGTCTTCATACGTTTCTTTAAAGTTGGCATAGAACTCCATCACTCAGCAGTAAAGTAACAAAAATTCTCCCACTACCGAGCATTGATTAATCTTTCGACTTCTCCACCCATATTTTTAAATCCTCGATCCAGAATTACTTTCTTAATTAGAAGTAGACTATTGAAACAAATGTTAGCCTTGTTGTTGACAAACTTTTGATCATTATAATCCACCTTTCTCTTTCCCTTACTCATTCTCGGTGTCATGTTAATCTAAGAAAATTTGATAAAATCCAAATAAATTTTCAAAAATTCTGAAAATCACAATGTGGAATGTTTTAAACTTAAATCTACTAAGTAAGAGTTCTTCACCAAAGGATTTTCTCAAAATCTTCTAGAAAAATTTCAAAATTTCGGATCTCGGCAATGTAAGATAAATCCTTAGTGTAAATAAAAAATTTTGAGTTCAAAGTGTAGCTCTTACCTAGAGAAGATGAAATCCGAACTTCTTTTGCCTTAAAATTGCCTCAAATCAGAGCAATAGTAAGCCTTAGATGCAAATATTGGAGGTTGAAGGTGGGCAAAAGGGTAAAAATGGTGTTTTTACTGTGCAATTTGCAAATTTTAAGGGGTTTTGGGGATTTTTGGGTTGAGGGCGCTGTCGACGCTCATGTTGGCGCCAGTGGCCAAAAGTTCACCTTTTAATTTTTGTAATTTTCAACTTTCTTTCAATTCACTCCAAAGTCTATTTAGTCTTTTAAAACACTAATTTTCATCTTAAAAAAATTCACAAAAAACACTAAACTAACTTTTATATATGAAAATATACTTTTTACAAATACATTTTTCTAATCACACTTTCACATAAAACAAACTATAATATAATTCAGTGTCAGAATCAAGCCACAACACTAGAATGCTGACACAAAACTATACACACAATCAAAGTTAATAGAGTTCTAAAGCAAAGTAAAGTAAACTAAAGTAAATTAAATCCACACAATCACATTAAAAACATAATTTCTTTAAAATAGTAGAGAGTCCAACTTCTTCAATTTTTCTGCTTCATCTTCAATACTTTCTCCTCCTCTAATGTATCACATAGACTGGTAGTAGACGTACAAATTGTAGAAGGGTCGGTACAGGAATTATCAGTCTAATTTTCATTGATCCATCCATTTTTCTTGAACATCTGCACTAATCCTGCTTCAATTGTTTTAGTATGATCAAAGTTCTCCTTCATCCTCCAATCTAGGTGATAAAAAATGTAGTTAAGATTTCCCTTTGCATTCATAATAATCTGAAGTTCTCTTTCCATTTTTTTCATTTTCTTCTCCAAAGCTATTGAACTTTCAATTGTTTGTGGCAGTAATGGTGTTGAAGCATGTGATGCATGATCCAAGATAACATCTAAAGCTTCATTTCCATTCCCAATATAATTGTCATCAATAGGAATCATGGGCTCGCAAGGTAATAATACATTCTCCCAACTTTCATATGGCACTTGAGATTGACTGCAAAGTAAGAAAATTGTAGAAGGATGCCCCAATCCATATATAGGCCCATTCATAAAAATACCCATAGCAGATTTGAAAATAATCGATCCCACATCAATGGGCTTTTCCATTTGACTGCAATAATTTAAAATGACACTTTCTTTTGTAACTCTACTAATCTTCATGGAAGGGAGTAATTTTGCAGATATGAAGAAATGTCATTATTTTGATATTGAATTAAGTAGTGAAGCGGAGAAACTAATGTATCCCTTGCTCTGATTTCCCAATTATTATTTTTATCCGTCAGAAAATTATATAAATATTGCATCATATCTCTCGTTGGGATAAAATTTGTATAATGACATATTGGAACATTTTCTATCATATTCAAATCATTAATTCGAGCCGGAGTAAATGGTACAATCTTACCTTAAATGAAGACAACTCCTTAAGTAATTCCATAAAAATTAGCATATAATTTCTTTACTACTGGTAAAAAAACTATAGCATTAGTGTAGCATAGAACTTCCCAACATCTTTGTACAATGATTTTCTCAATCTACGAACTTGGATTACTCAATCCATGATTGACAAAATCTCTCTCCTTGATAAGTCTCTTCTTCTTGATGACTTTGTCGTATAATCTTTGCGCATCAAAATTCATAAACTTTCTTCTATTGAAAACTCCATACCTTGAAGTATTTCTGGAATTGGAAGCCATGAATTTCAAAATTTGGAAGTTTCTAGTCGTCCAAAGCAGTTTTTAGGCCCTTAAAAACACCTCTCGATGGTTATTTTGAAGTGCAATCCCACCAAAGTCCAACAAATACGTTCTGAACTACACAAATTACTCTTGGCGCTATCAGCTCTCCCGATGTGTGTTGGCGCCATGGCCCGTGTAGATGGGCGTCATTGGTGTCAGAGGCTAAAATCACTTCTCTTATTTTTTTGTTCAATTCGATTACAAATTTTTCCAATTTTTCCTCCAATACCAATAT
Source organism: Phalaenopsis aphrodite (assembly GCA_003013225.1). Classification (NCBI taxonomy): domain Eukaryota; kingdom Viridiplantae; phylum Streptophyta; class Magnoliopsida; order Asparagales; family Orchidaceae; genus Phalaenopsis; species Phalaenopsis aphrodite. The sequence continues at coordinate 298,903 of NEWO01000202.1, forward strand.
TTGTTTTGATTTATGATATATAAAATTGTATAAGATTCAAAAATATTATTATTTCCTTATATATAAACACTTATTAAATAAAATAGTAATATATAGGTACATATATAAATTTATATATGAGTTGTCTCCCACAAAATGCTTGGTTTAACGTCGTCAGCCCGACATACCATTATTTAATCAAGATGACTTAACATTAAATTTCTTTAAATTGTGACATGTCTCATTCATAGCAATGTTTCAATCAATACCCATTAACTTTACATATCTTTCCAGTTTTATGATCTTTAATAACAACAGTTCCATAATGATAGAGTTTAATCACTTTAAATGGTCCTAACCATCTCGATTTCAATTTTTCTAGAAATAATCTCAATCTTGTATTATATAATAACACTTCTTGTTTAGGTTCAAACTTTTTTTTAATAATCTTCCGATCATGCCATATTTTAATTTTATCTTTATAGATTTTTGCATTATCATATGCCATATTTTAATTTTATCTTTAAAAATTTTAACTTCCAAATTATAATTTAGAGGCATTTCATTTATTTTAGAAATATTTCCTACTCGCTGACATCGACCGCATGTTTTAATATATTCATTAAAATCTATAAAAAGTGTAGTCCAATAAAATCCAGCTTGTAAAATTTTATATGTTGTTCTATTTGTTCCAAAATGTCCTCCAAATTCAGAATCATGACATCTTTCATAAGATACGCGCCTCCTAATAGTTAGATATTTACATTGTTTATATAAATATGGGTCATCACAAAAATAGAATTTTGAATCATGTATAAATTTCTTTAATTGATGATTCTTAATATCTGGTAGTAGAATATCACTTACAATATAATTTACTATATCTTCATACTACGACATTTTCATTTCATCAATATTATATAATTGCTCATCAGGAAAATTTTCTAAAATTTCATTTGCAAAATTAGATAATATTTCTTTTTCTAGTCTAGAAAAATGATCAGCTATCTGATTATCATTTCCCTTTCTATCAACTACAATAAAATCAAACTCTTGCAATAGAAGTATCCATCTAATTAATATTGGTTTAACTTTCTTCTTTGCATCAAGTATTTAATAGCAGAATTATCTGTATGCACTATACATTTGGTTCCAATCAAGTAAGGTCTAAATTTATCAAAGTCGTAGACAATAGCTAATAACTCTCTTTCAGTAGTAGTGAGAATTAATTTGAGCATCATTTAGAGTTTTACTAGCATAATATATTACTTTGAAAACTTTGTTGTGTCTTTGTCCTAAAACAACTCCAATAGCATAATCAATAACATCACACATTATTTCAAATGACTTCTTCCAATTAGGTGGAAATATTATAGGTGCAGTGATTAGTTTTTCTTTTAATAATTCAAATGTTTTTTATGCATTCCTCATTAAAATCAAATTTTATATCTTTTTCTAAAAGTTGGCATAATGGCTTAGTTATTTTTGAAAAAAATTTTATGTAACGCCTGCAGAAACCAGCATACCTTAGGAAACTTCTTACCCCTCTAATTGTGGTAGGAGGTGGTAATTTTTCAATAACTTGAATTTTTGCAAGATCTACTTCCATGTCATTTTTCAGAAATTTTATGCCAAAGTATAATTCCTCTTGCAACCATAAATTGACAATTTACACAATTTAGTACTATGTAGATTTTTCATATAATTCCATAAATTTTTCTAAATTATTTAAACATAATTCAAATGAAGTCTCGAATGCAGACAAATCATTCATAAATTCTTCCATTACATGTTCAATCAAATTACTAAAAATTGACATCATACATCTTTGAAATGTCGCAGGTGCATTACATGGTCCAAAAGACATTCTACAAAAAGCAAATGTTCTATAAGGGCTTGTAAAGGTTGTTTTCTCTTAATCCTAAGAAGCAATTGGAATTTGATGATACCCAATATATCCATCTAAAAAGTAATAATTTTTGTTTCCAGCCAATCTATCCAACATTTGGTCTAGAAAGGGTAAAGGAAAGTGATCTTTCCTGGTGGCCATGTTTAATTTTCTATAGTCTATACAAATTCACCAACCAGTAACTTGTCTTATTGAAATTAATTCATTTTTCTCATTTACTTCAACGGTCACTCCTCCTTTCTTTGGAACACGGTGAATTGGACTCACCCAAACACTATCTGAAATAGGATATATAATTCCAGTATCAATCCATTTTAAGATTTTTTTAACAACTTCTTTCATTATTAGGTTTAATTTCCTCTAAGGACTAGCTTTAGGTTTGTATTGTTTATCTAATAAAATTATGTGCATACAAATTGAAGAACTAATTCCTTTAATATCATCTAATTTTTGTTCTTGAATTTCAGTTAACTCAGAAGATACAATAACAGACAATCTAGATGAATTTCCTAGAAACACATATTTTAAATGGGCAGGTAATACTTTCAGTTCAAGTTCAGACAGTTTAATACTTGAAGGAATAATATTTTTATTACCATTTTCTAACAAATCTAAAGTTTCAAATTTGTCCTAAATATAATCTAAATTCTCTTCTTTTATTTGATTATCATTCTCACAATATTCTTCTTGCCATAATTTTTCTTCAAACACTTCCTTAAATTGCTCATTACTCAGATAATCAGTAACTTCCATCCTATAACATTCATTATCTTTTTCTATTACAGGATATTTCATAACTTTTACAATATTACATGTTGCTTCTTAATCATTAACCCTCATTATTAATTCTCTTTTTTACACATCTATCACAGCTCTCTCTGTCGCAAGAAATGGTCTCTCCAAAAAAATAGGAATCTCTTTATCTTCATTCATATCTAATACTATAAAGTCTACAGGAAAATAAATTTATTCACTTTTACTAATATATCTTCTATAACTTCTTTAGGATAAGTTATTGAACAATCAACTAACTGAAGAGTTATAATAGTAGGGGAAATCTCTCCTAAATCTAAACGTTTAAAAATTGATAGAGGTATAAGATTGATACTCGCTCCTAAATCACATAAGGCTTTTCCACAAAACTTCTCACCAATTTCACTAGGTATGGTAAAACAACTAGGATCTTTTAACTTTTCAGGAAGCTTTTTCTAAATAATAATGCTACAGTCTTCATTGAGTGCAACAGTCTCATGATCTGCAAACCTCCTTTTCTTGTTTAGTATATCTTTCATATATTTCTTATAACTTAACATCTGTTCCAAAGTGTCAATGAAAGGAATGTTTATCATTAACTTTTTAGGGATTTTCAAAAAATTTGTAAATTGTTTGTCTTTATTCTTCTGCTTCAATTGTTGAGGCAACGGAGGTAGTGGTTTTTCTAAAGAAACTTGTATTTGTTCATTCTCATTGTGTTCACTTTCAATCTCTTCCTTCTCCTCATCAACTTTAGTTTCTCTTTTGATTCTTGTTTCAACTTCTTTTCCACTTCATAATTGAATAGCTTTATGTTGCTCCTTAGTTTGATCTTTTAGATTAACTTCCACGGTACTCGGAAGATTTCCTAAAAGTCTATTACTAAGTGCAGTAGCAATATGTCCTAATTGATTTTTAATATTTCTAATAGCAGCCCCTTAATTTTGTAGTTGATTTCCCCTATTCAACATTACTTCTTCTATCATCAAATTCTTTTCCTTAAATTATGGGTTAGAGTTAGAGTTAAATCAAGGAGGATAATAAGGTAGATAATTAAGATTTCCTTGGTTGTTTAAATTTCCTTGAGGTTCACTGAATTACAATTATTCTAACTAAAATTAGGGTGATTTTTTCACCCAGTGTTGTAATAATTAGAATAAGGACTGCTATTTTGATTATTTATAGCATTCAAAGTTTCATAAGATAATTGAGTATCAATTATCTGCCCTGGTGAATTTTCCTCTAATATTGGTGGTATTTGAGAATAGTTCACTCCAATTTGATCAATCCTTTTTGATATAGCAGCAATTTGAGATGCTAAAATAGACATTGCATCAGAGTAATGAATACTAGCTACTCTCTTAGGATTTACCCGTTCTGAGGGCCATTGAAATTTGTTAGTAGCCATTTCTTCTATTAAAGAGTATGCTTCATCAAAAGGTTTTGACATTAGTGATCCTCCTGCAACAACATCTATAATAGATCTAAGTGATCCTACTAATCCATTGTAAAAAGTTTGAATTATTAGTCAATGTAGTAAAACATGATATAAACATTTTCTACAGAGATCCTTAAATCTTTCCCAGGCTTCATATAGCGATTCCCCTTCAAACAGACAAAAAGATGTAATATCACTTCTAAGCTTAACAGTTCTTGAGGGTAGAAAATATTTAGCCAAAAATTTTTGTGATAGTTCTCCTGAAGTTCTGATAGATCCATGTGTTAATGAATTTAACCAAGCTTTAGATTTATCCATTGATGAAAAAGGAAAAATTCTAAGCCTAAAAACATCATTAGACACTCCATCATATTTAAAAGTAGCACATATTTCAAGAAAACTAGCAAGATGTAAGTTAGGATATTCAGTAGTTGTTCCTCCAAACTGATTATTTTGTTTCATTTAGATAATAACAGGTTTAAGCTCAAATAATTTAGCAGCAACATCAGGATTTTGAATAGTTAAGTGAAGTTCATCTACTGTAGGATTAGCATAAACTTTTAAAGGTCTTTGTTGATTTGCATTTATTTGATTATCTAAGTTATTCGCCATTTCGTTCAAAGTTTTAATTTCTTTTTGTTGTTTTCGAATTTTTCTAATAGTACATTCTAATTCCGAATCGTAAGGTACTAAACCTTCAGATCCAATATATCGCATAAAAAATATAATAAGCAAAGAAAAATTTCTTAAAAATACTCTTAAATATATATAGTTATATATATATATATATATATATATATTTATTTATTTTTGATTATATATATATTTTTTGATTTGTTATATTTTATCTCTAAATTTTTTAATTTACCAAATTTATTTAATTTACCGTTACATTCACCAGCAATGACGCCAAGAACTTGATCCCTAAAAATATAGTTGTGTAAAAATTATAAAATTGACTCCGCTTTGTAACGGTGTCAAAAATCTGATGTGTACTTTATAAATAAGAACATTAATCACTTAATATTGAGATTCTACGTAAGTATACATATCGTTATCAAGTAATATAAGACTTTCTATTTAAGTCCTAAATATTGATCCGACGAGAAAGGTTTAAATTTGAAATGATAAATTAACTAGGAAATTCACATAAATAAAATGAAATTACTGTCACTAATTTTGAATGTTTGTCATACTATCAGAACTAAATTATTAACTATTAGAAAATTTTAAATGCAAAGTTTAAAATAGTAAGTACTAAAATATGCTTATGTGATGAAGTTTTCTAATATGAAACAATATATTTCCTACTACAATGAGTTTTTGGTAAAATGAGATGAGATAAATAATCTAAATATGTATTGTGCTAAATATGAGCAATTTTAATTATCTACTCTGATTCAGTGTTATAGAAAATCATTTGCTAATATCAAGTTTAGTCCCTAAATACATGGCTAGGCTAGGAGGATACTGGCTTTCACTCCAGAGCTCCCACTTCCCTTCCCCTGAAGGCTAACACTCGCTTTAGTTCTTAAACACTAAAACCAAATTGGGGATTTTAGTCTGTCACCCTAAAATCTCCAATTCTACACCCATAAATGTATATTTTCCCATTTATTTGCACTTAATTCTATGAATGAAATATTTTTTTTATGGAATTAAATGTGATTCTCACTCTGTTGTAGAACTTATATTCCATTTCCTGGATCATATGTTTCACAACATATTTTAACAATTTAATTGGCCATATTGAAAAGTAAATTAAGAACGAAGTTGAAAAATCATCACAATTTATTTTATATTTTAACATTGACACATCCAAATTATCTCTTCATTTCACATATCTCAGAGTAGGGAGAAAGATAAAGGAAACTACTTAGACTTCATGAGAAAGATATAACAAAACACAAATTTCATATATAAAAGAAGTTCATACAGCAATAATAAACAAACAACATTTATCTGAAACTCTTTCTCAAAGCAAATCTCTTGTAGCCTCTTAGGAAATGTAGGAAGAAGAAATTTCTCACTTCTCTTCCTCTCCAACACTCTTAGAGAAGAATTCACACTTAAACTCACCATAAAAACTCAAACCTAAAAAGAAATAAATGACTAATGGACTCTAAGTGGCTGTAGAGAATGTGGAAAAGCTTGAAAGAGAGAGGAAAGCAGTTGAAGGGTCTGAAGGGGTAATGAAAGTTATTTTTTTTGTCAATTTTCACTCGAAATAGAGCCTAATATCGGTTCTCCAACAAGTGCATCCAAAAACTCTTCAAAAAGCTTCCAAATTCATCGGATCTTTTAGAAACAGAGCTTGCACCGACATTGGCGCCATCAGCGCCAATAGCCATTTAATTAATCCGCTCTCTCTGTCAAATGGCATCGTCAGCGCCTAGTCTGGCACCATTGGCGATGAACATTTCTTCAAAAGCTCCATTTTGACTCCAAATTCCATCCTTTTTGCTTCAAGTCCTAAAAATCAATAACTTTCAATAAAAAAATGAAAAATACCTTCCTTTAAAGTGCAATATCAACAAAAATGAGTATAAAATATAGGTCTAAATATGCATGTATTTTAGTGTATCAATTTACTAGCATTGCATGGATCAGTGGGAAACTTTGTGGGCGAGATTTTTATATATTTTTCAAGGAAAAAAACTAAGTTTTGACTCCAAATTCCATCCTTTTTGCTTCAAGTCCTAAAAATCAATAACTTTCAATAAAAAAATGAAAAATACCTTCCTTTAAAGTGCAATATCAACAAAAATGAGTATAAAATATAGGTCTAAATATGCATGTATTTTAGTGTATCAATTTACTAGCATTGCATGGATCAGTGGGAAACTTTGTGGGCGAGATTTTTATATATTTTTCAAGGAAAAAAACTAAGTATTGTGCTCTTCATTATCTTATGATTTTGTAAACACTTATCTAGTCGATTTGCTTTGATGAAAAGAAGTTTTCCGTTGTGTTTTCTTTGTGTTTTGTGATGTATCTTTCTTACTATTTCTTTTTTTAGGAAATAGTGACATGGGAAGATTATGTCATTGTTTTCCTTTTACTTTTCTTTTGTAATAAGTAGGATTCATATTTAAGATATTGGGATGCATGCTAGAAGAAGTTTTAATTATAAATGTGATAGTTTTTACTTGCACTTCCTTTACATTACAATAAAGGCACATTGTAGTGTTAAATTTGTTATAATTGCATTAAGACCCAAGAGAGCGGTGTAATTCTCAACAAAGTGGAATCACATTTAAATTCTATGGATGAAGAAGTTCATAGGGGCTGAGTGCAAATAAATAGGAATATATATATATATTACTGGGCGAAGAATCAGAGATTCTAGGGTGATAGACTAAAATCCCCAATTTGGTCTTAGTGTTTAAGAACTAAAGCGAGAGTTAGCCTTCAGGGGAAGGGAAGTGAGAGCTCTGGAGTGAGAGCCAATAAACTTCCAGCTTAACCACAGATTTATTGACTAAACCTAAAATTAGCCAATGATTCTCTATAACACTTGACTGAGGGTAGAGAATTAAAATTGCTCATATTTGACATATACAACATTTAATGTATCTCATTCCTTTACATTATCCAATTCACTACATAAGTATAGCAGTTTTTAATATCTCAAAATTTTCTAAATCAATTCATCCAAAAAGGGTTATCTTTAGAATTAATATTTTCATTTATGAATAGTTATTAATTATTTTAAACTTAATACTTACATTTAGGAGATTTGTATAATAACCACTTTAATCGATCTTCCAAACTAAGGACTAATAGTAATGTACTAGAATTTAACTAAGGACCTCTTACCTCGCTTCTTCGTGAGATCGATACTGAGGTTTTTAAGGAAAGCCCTATATTACTTGAAATGACACTTGCGTGGAACTCATAGTGTGTGAACTAATTTATATATTTTATATAACATTTAAATTTTGCACATTAAATACTTAATATAAATTAGGTCAAGTTTTTGACCATATTTTTGAAAGTTAAATTACTGCGTAACTTTGATTCGGGTGAAGTTTTTGACACCGTCTCAGGAGAAATAAATTGGCATAAAACACGAAGAAAAACAACACACTCTACAGGCGCATAATTTGTCTCGTTTATAAGTTGAGCTCAAATAAACTTATTCATGTTTAGCTCGATTTCCTAACAAACGAATCAAACACGAGCTCCTTAACATGTCGAACATGAACTATACATGAACTACAAGCTTTTATGATAGCCCTAGCTATAGATATGTAACTTTTGACATGATGAGTATTAGCAGGTACTAGTATTTAGCTTAACTTTTTAATCATCAAATCTGTCGAATCCACTTTGAACTTAATTTGGATTGACCATTCACTCACAACATTGCTCTAATATGCTTGTTGTTCATTAAGAAAAAAATGTAACTCAAAACTTCTTGAAATCATGACAATTAAGACTTGTTAGTGTCATTGAATTGCTCTCCAAAATGAGGATATTTCACTATAAAAAAGGGCACAACTTTACATTTTTTGTTAGCTATAAATTTGATTAATGTGCCTTATCAAAATTATTGCAACTTGAACAAAACTCGAATTTCATTGCTTGATTAAAATATTTTTAAGTAATTAGAAAAGCAATTGATTGTTAAAGATTTTTAACTTAATATGATCAAAAGGATTCATGTCATGATTTTTTTCGACAAGTTTTACGCTGGTTGTCGACTACCTAACGCAACCCTCCATTTTAACTTAATATATACTTAAAAATTAATTAAGTGAGAATAATTTAAGATGATTCAAATACATTTCTAACTTATATAATTTTCAGTCAAAGTTGTTTAAAAGGTAAGTAATTAATTAATTAAGTTAATTAAGATAATTTAAAGTATGTTTAACTTGTGTAAGTTTCAGCCAAATGAATATAATCATATAAATTTTTGATTTTTGGGATTTTAGTGAAGTTAAATTATTTATTTTGATGAATTTAATTGTAGGAATGTGTTAATTACTTAAAACAAACCTTTAATTAACAAAAGCCTAATGAGCAATACATATACCTCACAATTTGGGTATGACTTGTATTAAATTATTTTAATAAGAAACACATACAAACCTAAATCATCTTAATTGATAACAAAGCTTTATGCAAATTTTGATGAAAAACATATCATTCAACATAAACATAATAAATCCTTAATTTCTAACTTGAGATATGTTACACACATGATATAGAATATAGGAATTATAAAAGCCCTAAATAATTTTTATGAAAAACCATGTTAGAATTTTCGGCATAGGCATGGATGACTTAAAACATGTTAAATTATATGTAGGAACATTAAATATGCATGATTTAAAAAGAACTAAATAAAAAATAATAATAATAAACATTTATTTAATTCAGTTAGAGCTAAACATACATTAAAACATGATAATTTTGATAAGGAAATGATTATAAATTTAAACCAATTAAATTAGAGATGAAGCCCTATGATATTAGGCAAAAGCATTTTTGTTTTAAATGGAAATATGCATATAACTTATGGAATTTTTTTCATGGACATTTATAAAAATTTTGACTAAAGCATTTAGAATAAAAATTAATCAAAAGCCCTTTAATTTGAATAACATTTTGAAAGATTAGTGAAGAAATGTCATACCTTTGTTCTGAATTTAATTTCTTTTACTCTTCTTTGCTTATTTCCTTGCCTTTTTTATTGAATTCTCCAAGAATTATTTAATTTGAAGATAATCAAAAGGGAAAGAGAAACCTTAGAATGGGAGAGGAGAGAGGAATAATGTTTGAATGTGGCGTGATTCCTTGAGGGAATGGTGGGTTACAACTCAAAAAATGATGGTGGTGGCAGTTTTTTCAAGGTAATGTGGTAAGTCGATGGATAAGATTAAATGAGAAGTTTTTAATTTGAATTCAATGGTAAGGATTTAAAGTAAATGGGGATTTCAGTTGTTGTGAACTTGGACCAATAAGAAATGATCATTAGGATTGCTAAGGTGGTATTTAGGAATAATTAATTAATTAAATAATTAGTACAAGGGTATTTTTATAAATGAGCAAAAAATGGGGGTTTCTGTAAAATTACCAAGGCTGCTAAAAAAAAATTGAAGTTATATACCAGTTTGAAGAGGATAAAACAAGGAATCCAACGGTTCAAATTGTTTGAAATACAGAGTTGTGTAGCAATGGTGGTTGGGGAGTTGACTTTGACCCAAAATTTGACTTTGGTCAAATTGAAAGAGTAAAATGGAAACAATTCAATGACCAATTGGTTTTGACTAATTAGCGCTATATAGGAAGAAATGAATGATTAAAGTGGCCCTTATCATAGGAGAGATAAACTAATCAATGTTGACCAAAAAATTTTATTAGACTTCATTAGTCAAAAATGTGCATTATGAAGTTGTAAACAATTTATGTTGAAGATTAAAATCAATTTTATTTCTTTTTGGAAGAGCTTTGGTAAAATTATCATTTTATCTCTCTCAGGGCCAATTTGAGAGGGTGTTTCGCCCGCGGTAAGGTTCCAAACAACAGTATTGCGGTGTTTGGCTCGGCGTTTAAGGGGCGGCGCAGAGTATTTTTAATAAAAGGTGGATCACGGGTTAGACACTGCGGCCCGCATTTCTTCGCCTTATTTTGACACAATTTCCCCTAGCTTCACACATCAGATTCACCCCGGCTTCGCGTCCTTTGCCCTAGTTGTCCCGCGAAGCTCTCGCATTTTCTTCTTGCCTTCTGCCCTAACCGTCCTGCTCTCACATTCTTTTCAGACGTCTATTTTTCTTCCTCTAGTATCATCTATTCCTTAGTTGCATTGGTTTTTCATGAATTTGCTTGATGGGTCTTCTAAGTAGCACTCATTTTTTTAGATTATTTGGTTTTTGGTTCCTTCTAGAATTTTCTTGATGTTTTTGTTGATATTTTGTGATGGTTTTGCATAAGAATTTTAGATGTAGAGGATGAGGGGTCGGTTACGACTATTGTTGTCTACCACCAAAATTTGTTGTTGGAAATAATTTAAATTTAATATATATATATATATATATATTAGAAAAGTTATACTTTAATTTTGAAAATACGTGACTAAACCGATCTCATGTATGTAATAGTTTAAATAAAAGAACAAAACACTGCAAATGATGCATTTATCCAGAGAAACAGACATATTACTTGATAGTGAGGCTCGATTAGATAAAATAAATAATTTATGAACTCCATTTTGGTTTGCGAAACCTTTTATGTTGACCGACAAGTTCCTCTATTTAATATAGAAGATTAAATAAGCTTGATATTAAGTTGGGTTCCAAAGTTCTCTATAGATGTAAGTCTCTATAGTTAATTACATCTTAAGTAACCGAAGTCACTTAAGAATACTCTCAATTCAGATTAGTGGTTTTGCTTTCAAGAATTTCAAATTTTAAGTTTTCAAGATTGGATATTGGAAGTTCAAAAGGGAATGGATCAAGTGGGAATAGTTATTTTCAGAAATCCAAAGGAATGAAAGATAGGATATGCCACTGATTTAAGGAAAACCTCGGTGACTTCTTGAGTTATCCTACTATTTCATTTTAATTTAAAAAAAGTAATGTTTGGTATTTCATTTTGCCAGTTTTAATTATTTAGGGCTTACACCTGCAAGACACTGTCATACAAATAACTTAAAGGATAGGAGAGTTTATGTCGTAACGAACGATTACCTCGGAGCCTAAAGTGAGTTAGGGCTTAAATTTCACAACATGGTTGTGCAAATGCCTAAAGATGAGTTGAGGATTTATGTCGTACTAGACAGACTACTTTGAAATCCTATAGTTTGTTTTTAATTCTAAGGAAAGATTCGTTGTTGTAGATCTGTTTGCTCTCTCAAAGTCGTTCTTCTGTACATTCTTGTCATGCTGCCCACAGAGTTAGCTCCAAGCTCCTCGTCAAAGTGATAGCTCCATATTCAAGGTTTAAGGTTTTACAGTTTTCGTGTCAAATTTTGTTATCATTCAAGTGTTATGAGGGGCTAAAGATGATTAAAGCAACACCGGTTATGATCACACGGTTCCCTCATTTTTGTACCACTTTTTTCTTTTGAATTTACTTGGTCTAAATGAATTGTTGAACTTATTTAAACTGGGGAGTTCTTGTTAGCAACTTAGGTTACCTCATTAGAGGGACTTCCATAAATTCAAAATGACATATTATGTTGCTTGTTTATTTTGAAAGTGTTTTAGGTTTAACTTTGAAAATGTTTATCTTAATTTCTAAAATTGTTTGTTTTGATTTTTGAAAACTATTTCAACCAAGAAAGCATAGCACAATAAAACAGTAGTAAGTTGTAGAAGTAAAATGACAATATAAACTGTGAATGCATGTCTGTCATCTTCTCGCTGCTCCCGCTAAAATGTTAGCATTTATCATCATGTATATATTGCAAAGTAAAAATAAGTGCTACATGAACAAGTAGTATTGAAGCCTTAATGACTTAAGTTCAAAAAAGACCATAATTCATAACCTGGCGGGTCCCTAAAGGTTTTAAAGGATGATTTTCCTGAACAAAGTATATTAAGTTCAATTATCCTTCAAAACATCCAACAAATTGTAAAGATGTCCGAGGGATACCCTAGACAACCTTTAAAGTCTTCTAAATCATTTCGAGGTCATTTCAACTTGTTATATTTTTCAATAGATCACTCCGAAGTTCATTAGGTTTAAGTTGTGTTTAGTTTTATATCTCAATTTACCCATGAGAAAAGGGACAAGCAAGTTTGAGCTTGTAGTGCTTGAAGGGGGATTCATTATGGTTCATCTTTTAACTAACCCTCAAGTATCTTTAGATATTTAACTCGCTACAAAGCTCTTAATTCAAAAGGGGTAGATGTCTAATTTTGGAAAAAGTCAAATCCAAAACATTTGATTCATGTTAAAAGATCAACCTATACCTCAACCACTAGTTTGGGACTTTAGGTTTAGTGGATTATTGACTTCCTGACTTATGTTCAAAACATTTAGATCATTCAAGTTAATTTCTTCTTCCAATATTTAATAATTTGAATAATTACCTTTATTTTATATAAGTGGAGGTTAATTGGTTTCCACCTCCCACCTCATGTTTCAATCACCTTAGAATATTGCTTATGATTAAGTTATTACCTTTTAAACTTTTAACCCATTCTAAATTTTACTTAGGGATTGAAAGGTGAAAATTACAATTTTGCCTTTAAGGCTCCTATCTTCATAAATCATTTAAATTAATTCACATGGGCTTAAAAATTTGTTGACCTATCTCTCATGGGTAGTTAAGGTACCAAAGAAGAAATCCTATTTTTATGATTTTTATTTTTTTATAATTATTTTAACCCAAAAATGGGAATTTTCAAAGTTAATTCATTTAATCAAACAATACAAAGTTTCTATCCTTAGGAAAATTATTAGAGGCTCGCCTAGATCAGAGGACCACTTGGGTTAAATTTCATGAATTTTTTAATTATATTTTAATTTTTATAATTATTTGTTTATTTTGATTGTTACTTAAATAAAAAATACATTTTATTTTAGAAAATCAATTTTATATTTTCCATTAATCTCTCTAACTTCAAGGAACTAAAAGAAATATTTTATATTTTTTAAAATTTATTTTATTTTTTATAATTATTTTAATAAAAAATTAGAAAAATACATTTTAGACACTTAAAAATACATAACTTTATTTTGAAAAAAAGAAAAATGTTCTAATTGGTTCCAAGTGGTTTGGGAACAATTTGTGATATTTTGATGTATTTTTGTATTTTTGTGATTTTTAATTATTTCTAACCATTTATAAGTTGAAAAATATCCAAAAAATGGACTATTTATTTTAATGTCAATTTTATTTTTTCTTGGTTGCCCATAGTCACAAGGAACACTCTAAACCACTTTTTTTTTATTTTTTATTTTATATTTAATTTATTATAATTATTTTAGTGTAAAAGTCCAATTTATCTTAAAAAATAGACTTTGATATTAAAGACTATTCAAATGGGCTTCAAATTTTTACACTGACATAATTTGTTCACTCTCTTCAATGTTGGCCAAACTTTATGATTTTTTGAATTATATTTTATTTTCTTAATTATTTATTGATTTTAATGACTTAATTAGCTAAGATAGTGCACCTAATCATTTAAACTAACTATATATTTTTTCAAGGGTCCTCTGACCACAGTGAACCTACCAACATAGATTTCACATTTTTTTTATTTTAATTTATATAATCATTTTAAGCAAAAATAGTGACTTAACTTTGGAAATTAGGGTTTACTATGTTAGGGGTGTTCTCTGATTTTGGAAAAATCAGGGAGCACTCCTAATCACAGAAAGAACAAACACTCCAAATTTCATATTATGATGAGTAATATTTAATTATATATGATTTAATTAAGGTTTAGAGTATTTAATTAATTTAAAAATAATTATTATGAAAATACTTTTTTATTTTTCATCCACATGATTCTTCTCTATCCACTGATCACAAGAATATTTTTATTTTATTTTTATGATTTTTCTACACCAAGTTATGAATTTTTTAAGTTTTTAAATTAATTTAAATCATCAAATGGCTAATTTCCTACTTATCCTACTTAGCACCAACGCAACCTGTGACCTGTCAAAGCTCCACGTGTCGCCGTTCTATTAGATGTCACCTTCTTAGTTAGCCTCCATGCGTCCACGCTTTATGTTCCATCTACTCGTCCAACACGATCTGGTCTGTGCGTCCGATACACACGCAATCAGATGACTCCTTGTCATCGTCCACAAATGGCCTAACCCGTATACCGTACGTTTTCTAATCATAATTTCTCACTCAATTCTCAACCAAATCACAAGGGATTTGTTCCTAAAGTTTCATCCAGGTGAGACTAACACATCCATACGGTTATATCTCATGAAATAAACATTGTCTTCACAATTGGTGAAACCGAGTCGAAAATCAGAGTTGGTGATTTATACCTTCGCCCAAGAGGGGATGCCTCAATTGTGTGCTTGCAAAAGCTTCAGTGGAGTCCAACAAATCTCCTCGAAGTGCCACCTTCTTCTGGTTTGGAGTCCAACTAGGAATTCGATCGAAGGGTGGCACGGGCTTGGTTTAGCTCTATGACAAAGGGCTTAAAGGATGGGGCTTTTAGTAGGGAACTTCCTCTCTTGCTTTGATGAAGCTTAAGAGTTAATCAAATTGTGAAATAGATTAAGTTATAGGTATGGCAGTGAAAATCCCTAGGAGCGGAACCATTACAAAATCATTCCTCAATTTCAAAAACATCTCATCACATTAATAGAAAAATCAAGACAAAAAATAATAATATACATAAAATTTTATTTCAATATACTAAAAATGGAAATTTTTTCGAGGGAAAATACCTTACAAGCGTTTCATCAGCTGCTTCAGCTGAAATAAGTAATCATCGAAGATGCCTCTTATACAAAACCTCTCCCTCAAACTTAAACCTATCTACCAGGCCCACCTCAACCTTAAACCGAAGCATCGAGTGGGTCTCCTGTGTTGACAAATTTAGGGCAAAGAAAAACAGAAATCGACACAAATCCAAAAGAGTTCATAGAGATTTTAACGAGGTTCGGCAAAGATGCCTACGTCCTCGGGAGCGAGCAACGAATTTCAAACATACCCTCGCTCCCCCAACTCACTAATCCAAGTGACACACCTCTTCACACCAAGAGACACTCCTTTTCATTCTAGGAGACACACCTCTTCATTTCAAGATACTCCAAATTTCTTGGTATATGAGCCATACCTAACAATTGCTTAGGTCCACGGAGTTGCAGAGGATTTTATTACTTGAGGAATTTACATCAGTCAATCACTTCGACTTACAAGAGGAATTTCTCACTCTCACTTCATTTCTCTCTCTTCTTCTCTCTCTTTTCTTCTCACTACACCGAGATACACCGAAGAAACTCTACATTGAGATACACCAAAGAAGATAAACTTACAAGAGAAATAAACTCAATTTCTCTTCTGCCACGAGCCACCAAAAAGAAGCCAAGAGAGAATAATCTTCTTCTTTTTGCAGCAAGGAACAACTTCTTGCACTATCCATCCTTCTAACTTAGGAAGCCCAAAAAACACCAATCGTGACTTAGAAACTTGAAGGAGAACCGTGATCTCTGTTCTCAACTTAAAGGGCACATAAGGCAGTGTCGTTTTGTGATCCTAGAGGCGGGAGCGGCGATTATCAGGAAACCGTAGGGTCGCGGTCGCGACCTTTCGCGATCGGGCGTGGGAACGGGAAGCCGGAGGTTGGACAGAAGAGTTTACCAATCCTCACAGCAGTTCGTGAGTCACATGTGGAAAGGAGTTCTCATGGGAGTTCGATGAATTTGACGGTTTGCTGCGGACGGAGGAGTTTGCAACTTATGCGGATTATTCGCAAAGCAGATGAAATTTTACAGATTGATCGTTAGGCAGACAAATTGGGTTCACGAGAACGAACAGGTGCGAAGCAGTTCAGATAACGGGCTGTAACAGTTCATCGAGTTCTGCTTCGGGTGTTAGAGGCATTCGAGGAATTCACGCTTCTGATTTGCGAGACAGGCATGTTTGCGGGTAGGGCCAGGAGTTTCGCGAACAGGCACAAACATGCGAAGGATTTTAGGTTTCTTCGCAACCGAAAGAAGAGGCTCGCATGGAGCAGTTTGTCAGGTGGAGTTTGGTTCGCAAACAGGAGCTTCGTTCGGTAAACAGAGGATCAGCTAGCGAAGTTCGCAAGTCTGTCGCAGGAGGAGTTGCGACAAGTAGGGTTCGACCAACGGAGTTCATAAGTTGTCGCAAAAGAAATTGTGACTGGTGAAGTTCGCGAATTTCGTGGATTATTCGCAGGTTTGTCGCAGGAGAAATTGTGACAGGTGAAGTTCGGCTAGTGTTCGTAGTATTTCGACCGAATTTTTGTGTGAACAGGAAATGTGTTTCGTGTGAATAATTTGATTCACGAATCACAAGAAATTGCGGGAAAATTGCTGCAATTGATAGAGAAAATTTCAGGTTTCTTTAAAATTATTTGTGGTATGTTTTGTTTCAATACAAGACAGGAAAAGTTCACTGTAGGATTAATTTCAAATAACAATGCCTGGTGCAAAATTTGAGATAATGAATTTCGATGAAACATGGAACTTCAGATTATGACAAACAAGGGTAAAAAATTTGTTGGCACAACAATGAATTTTGAAGACATTGCGAGATATGAAACCTGATGGTAATATCTATAAACTATTGGGGAGTACAGTTGTAGGTGGAGTTCACTCTGTCAGATCATAGGATGAAAATGCAGTAGAAAAGTTGACCAAACCATGCATTTTTAATAAGTTATTGGGTTACTTGACCTTGTTAAAGGTTTGCAGTTGCTAGTTGGCATGGTTTCCCAACACACTTCGATGTAAGAAACTCAATGATGTATTTCTCCTAAGCGGCTGGATATTCGCAAGATGAAGATTTTTTTCCTAAGGGGTTGGATATTCGCAATGTGAAGATTTTCTCCCAAGGGGCTGGATATTCACCAAGGTGGAGAGTTGTTAGGTATGGCTCATATACCAGGTAATTTGAAGTATCTTGAAATGGAGAGGTGTGTCTCCTGAAATGAAAATGAATCTCTTGGATTAGTGGGTTGGGGGTAGTGAGGGCATGTTTATTTGTGGGTTTTACCTATAAATAGATGTGTAACTGAAATAGTGAAATTCGCCGCTCGCTCCCGAGGACGTAGGCATCTTTGCCGAACCTCGTTAAAATCTCTCCGTGTTTTTATGGATTTGAGTCGATTTCTGTTTTTCTTCGCTCTAAATTTCTCAACATTTCGAACGTTTGATAGCTCCAATCAAAGGGCCGCCAATCCTCTCGCAGCATCCCAATCGCGCAAGCGAAGGATTCTTCCATCTCATCCAAATAATGGGCCAATGAATTAAGGGACAACCTGTGTCCATCAGTTGCCTCTTTGTGGGCCACACAGTAGGGCTACCCAGGTAGTCAACCACATTCTCCTCACTTCTAGCCAGTGCAGGAGCAGCCTCAATTGGCCTTTGGGCTAGACTCTAGCCAGCATCCCTCGCAAGCAAGTCGTCAATTGGCATCGCCCCATCTGCACTCAAAAAAATTATAAACAAAGGCAAAAAAAAATTAGCCCAACCAGCAATATCAAGTTCATCATACCAAAGAATCGGTCCTACTCAAACCATCTTGCTCTCCCCAAGTGACAGAGAGATGCTTGCAGTCCCCCGCCCCCCACCCCCGCACCGTCGGTGACAAAGAATCTTGGCTTCACGAGTCTTGAAAGTTAAAAACCCACTCTTTAACAGCACTCAAATGTGTATGGTATTTATTTTTTATATAGTATGGTTACATTATAAAATAAAAAATAATACATCATATCAGCCCGTTACCCGATTAGCTGTCGTATATTACAGAAAAAGATTTGGTACTCAATATGCATTTTAAAGCTGTGCGATCGGGTATCTGAAGCTGGGCCCAAGACTCTCCACATTAGCAAAAGTTCGATTTTAAGGGAATATTTACTCCATACTGCTTAATTCCTATTTATTTACATATCAAGTACTTATAATTTAATTCTTAAGTACATCGACCTAC
>NEWO01000202.1:319508-330712 GCA_003013225.1 Phalaenopsis aphrodite
GTATGGCCGTATTAGTATTACACAAAATTTGATATAAACAAAAAAATCTAGTGAAACTTACATACATACATACCATACAATTCTCATGTTACATATCTAAAACCTAAATTATCATATTTATATTTACAACACTTAGGTGTGATAAGCTTATGAATGAAAATTTGTATTTCATTTTTAAAAAAGAGGTGATAGTGATACTTTGATGTGATATCAAATATTTGGGAGCTACGCAAGTAAATATTAAAGTTTGGGTGTTAGACATGTAAATAAATAAGAATTGTGTGGTACGTATGTAAACAACCCGGGAATCTAACAATATGCAGCAACATTTCCCCTAAGGCCCATACAAACCATCCAATGTCCGACTGAACTCTCTCTCCAATTATATACATATAATTATATATATATATATATATATAAAACAGTGAGAACTCTGAATTTGAATCAACATCATCTCCTTGAAAAGTTGAGTTACGGTGAACTATTTAAGGATAAATTCATCTGAAGAGAAGGATTCATGAACTTGAGTTTAAACTAAGAAAATGACTAACATCAAATAATAAATCCTACCGGCATGGGAGCTGGAATTTCGTTGTGCAGAGCTTGCAAATAGTACTTGCTTTTGTAACCTTTGCTTTCAGCACCACTATGTGAAATGTTGCCAGGACATTGGTACAAAACCAACATAATATTTACACCGAAAGGAGAGATGACACTTCCCCTCCAATTTCGTGGTTGAGGAGGTTTTGGCGGCAGACTTAAGGGCTCGTCCCTTCGTATTAGTTCAAATTCTAAATACCAAAAGAAAAAATATTTGTAGTTTAAACAATGAAAATGAAATTGGAAAGGAGAATTCCAAGTGGTTTATCCCATATGAAGATACTTTCACCTGGCATTTGAAGAAAAATCCCAAGAAGACAGGTGAAAGGAACAACTGTTTCAGCATGAGCAAATCTGAGTCTTGCCTTCTCAAAAGTTCCAGGTTTATGGTTTTCTGCATAAGAGGCAACAAAACAGCATGTATTTTATGTTTCTAAAACAAAAAAATGTCTTAAAAATAATATCCAAGTCTGGATCACCTTCTTTGGCCAAAATTGCTTCTTCCATTGAGTGAACAACATCTTGAAGCAATGGGAGTCCCATGAGATAGTTTATTGATTTACCATAACCTTTTAATATAAATAACTCCAAGTCATCGGTCCACTCGAGTAATTCAACCTGATATTGGATATGAACTCAAGACATGGATGCACACAATAAATAGAGAATGTGAGATTTATAAACACATTGAGAAAAGTGTCAAAATAATTCTGATAACTCTTTACAGAGATCATTTTAGTCTCAGAGTATATAAAAGTGTCAATTTAGTCCCCATACACTTTTAATGAGGGCTAAAATAGTTATTTTTTATGACTATTTCAGCCGCTATTAAAAGAACATGGGGACTAATTTGACAATTTTATAAACTATTTGACTAAGATAGCCTCATGAAAATACTCATGTAAAAAGCCAAAGGACTATTTTGACACTCTTAATGCACTTGTGCCACTATAATAAGAACAAAGGTAGGCAGTCATTCAAATTGATAAGAGCTTAACTGGTTAAATTAAAAGGCAAGCATGTTGAAAAACTAGTACGTGGTATCATGGAATGAGAACATAACCAGCATGGCCATGGTCAGGAACTAGAATAACCAGTTTTATCTTCATTAATATCATCATCAAATTAACGATAACCCAACTATTTGTGCTCAGATTTATGAATTCTCTTTCTCCAATCATGTCTGAATAGCTAAATTTCTTTTGCAGAATTCTAGCAGCGCAAAATCAAGAAAAGTAACCTTTGATCTATCGTTTTTTCTTAAATAATCCATAAACAATAATTTATGTATCTATCTCGCAGGTTTATCGGCTGTCCTCCAATATACAAGTCCAAACTATATACTTCTATTTTCCTCCACCGTAATTCTGATGTTCCCCCCCTCTCTATAAGCCAAAATCTAATAAACAAGTAATGCAAAAATAAAAGTAAACAATCTGCCTGTCTCATCTCACTTACGGTATGTTTAGGATCACTTTCTATTTTCCATTTTTGTTTTTAGGCTGCATTGTTTTTTGTTCTGTTATCTATTTTCTGTTTTTTAAAAATACATTTGGTACTGTTAAGATTTATGTGTTTTTCAATACAAAAAAAAAACCAAATATGGTTGGGTAAATTTTTATTTACTTCTAAATAAAAACTATATTGTTTATAAAACTATATTATTTTCAAATAAATGATTCATCGACTACATAAATTTATTCAGGTTGTGCTCAGATAATCTGTTGAAACAGCAAAAAGCATTAACTGGAAATTTATTGGATTAATTTAGCCTACCTCATAAGCAGAAAAAAGGCTACAAGCTTTGTCAGTAATGTCCAATAAAGATGCTTCCTGCAAAATAGAAGAAAAACTCAACTTTGGCTAACCAAAAGTCTGGAAAAGTTAACAGCTAAAAACAGCTCATACCTGCTTACAGAGAAACCAAAGCGAAGCCACGTCCTTCCTAGTGAAATTAAGTTCATAATGTTGGACAAGCTTGGCAGCAATTTCCTCAAAAATTGGCTCTTTGAGCTTATCAACAGCAGGTTCCTGACTTTTCCGATATTCCTGAGAAATAAAACCATGAAACATGCCATTCTTTCTCGAAGGGTAACAGGTGTGCCCTCCCATTATGATGCTACAATCTCAGATCAGGAACCAATGTATTCATTGAAAATTGATCTTTTATACAATTGAAGACTGGCAAAAAAACGACCATAACTTGTAAATTGGATTACAGCAGCGAGTAGCTGAAAATAAAATTTCAGTGGGCAACTTCGGTCAAGCTGATTTGGCTTCCAATTCTCGATTTTTATTTTGTTTTTCGAAAACAAGTGCTTATGTTTAAAAAAAAAATGTTAGAAAAAATGTTGGATGCAAATTTGTTATGTTCTAAAATTATGAAAACACCAAAATGGCCAGTTTGTATTTAAGAGAAGGGAAGTGGTTGGAGAAGTGAGCTTCGGTGGCATAGCCTGATTTGCATGAACTTCTTACAAACTCAGTTTTAGTATCTGTTTGCACCGCATTAAGTTTCATTTTGCCCATCATCCCATCAATTTATATTATTTCATTACAATTATAAATAAAAGTAATATTCTAACTCCCAATTTAATTTTATGAAAAATTATGCATATTGTAAAATTTACTTGGGGATGAAAATTGCTTAAATCATTATTCACAAATAGGATATGTATATATAGGGACCAATCCCTCATTACTTACAAACTTCCGAACATATCTTACCTAAATTAGGAAAGGAAATAATTTTGAATAAAAAATAGCAAAAAAAAAAAAAAAGAAGGAAATAAACTAATCAAAAGTTTCCTATGATATCCCAATCAAATCCTTCCATATTGGAGGTGGTAGCCGACCCACATGAGAGGTAAATATGGAAAGGATCAAACCTTCTTAGATTTCTGCATTGCCCCTCAATCTGAGTTGTAGATGTTGTGGAGACCGAACTTGGTATTGAATTATGAGAAGATGCTGAAAGAAAGAGCTTTGGTGAAAACATCAATTTGTTGGTGCGTCAGGATGTAGCTTCGCTGTATAACTCCCACATTGACATTTTCATAGATGAAATGTCTATTAACTTCAATATGCTTGGTACTATCGTGATACACAAGATTTTTAGCAATATTAATAGCTGCTTGACTGTCACAGATCAATTTGTGGTCTACAACACAAAACCAATCCCTCATTGCCTATTGGAAGGACAGTCTAGTTCTCTTAACAATTTCTAAATCGTGATCCCTTCACATATCCCGAAGGCAAGTTCCCTACTCTAATTCCACAATGTTTCTCAAAACAACAATATGCTTCTTACTTCTCCATGTAACAAGATTTTCCCATACATATGAGCAATAACCTGTTGTAGACCTTCCGTTAGTAAGTTCTCCAACCCAACTAGCATCAATGTAGAATTCCACTTCTCCGGTTCTGATTCTAAAAAATTAATCTATAACCATGACTTTTCTAAAAAAATCTAAAAATCCTATAAACCATCGTCAAATGCTCTTCATTTGAGCAATTCATGTGTTGGCTCAAAATACAGACAGAATATGCAATATATGATCAGGTATGTAACAGATATACGAGTTTTTCTACTAATCTTTTGCATAT
Source organism: Phalaenopsis aphrodite (assembly GCA_003013225.1). Classification (NCBI taxonomy): domain Eukaryota; kingdom Viridiplantae; phylum Streptophyta; class Magnoliopsida; order Asparagales; family Orchidaceae; genus Phalaenopsis; species Phalaenopsis aphrodite. The sequence continues at coordinate 323,715 of NEWO01000202.1, forward strand.
TCTCTGATCCAAAGATATACTTTCTTCTTCCCTGTAAGACTTCGTGTTGGGTTTCATTGGAGTATCAGTAGGTTTGCATCCAATCATCTATATTTCCTTTAGCATATCTAGTATGTATTTCATTTGTGATATAACAAACCCTTTCTTAGACCATGATACCTCCATATTTTAGGTCCTTGATTTCAAACTCAGCGGCTCAGCGGCCAATATTTCTTTGATTTTAAGAAATTCTATTTCATCATCACCAATGATAATCATATCATTTACATATACAATCAGTGAATGTGTTTTATGAATAATATGGGATTAGCTCGAGTTCAAGAATATTCATTGAATTTCATAGTTTTAACAAACAATTCAAACAATATCCTTGGTGATTGTTTGTTCATAGAAAGACTTCTTGAATTTGGCAACTAGGTTGAATGTCCATAATAGTCAATTCCATAGGCTTTCCGAACCTTTAGCAAAAACTATGAATCTCTCAACACTCCTACAGCTTTGTATTTTATGTTAAACCACATTTGTATCCACTGGCTTATTATCCTTAGAAATTTTAGTACGTGTCCATGTGTCAATATGTTTTAATGCTCAAATCTCGTTCCATTACTTTTCTCCATTGAGCATTGCAAGCCTCACCACCATCTTAAAAAATTTCTCTTTCAGTCTAAGCGGTACTTTTCCATCACACAATAGGCTCGAAGCATTCCTCCAATTCAATCAAGTAACTTGAATTCTACTAATAACATCACCATCAATATCACCATCACTATGAACAATAATCCTGACATATATAAAGCGTTCACAACTTTTAATAATTTGATCACCCATAGTCACATTTCTGTCACTGGAGATACATTTGTAACCACTACTAAAATTACATTCCATGCAGTTTTAGTTGATACTCCTAATAACATCACCCATCAATTCCTCCACTTCAACCAACTAACTTGAATTCTACTAATAACATCACCCATCAATTCCTCCACTTCAACCAACTAACTTGAATTCTACTAATAACATCACCCATCAATATCACCATCACTCAAACGAAAGCCTTTAAACTCCAAGATAGACCTCCATAATTCAAGTTTTTCCTGAGCTTTTCCTCTCGCCTTATCCATGAGAAGGATACCATCAACAAAAACCATATACCAAGGTACATCCTCCTGTAAGTGTCCAGTAAGACCATCCAAAACTAAGGCAAAAAGACAAGGGCTTAAAGCAAATTCTTGATGTAAATCAACAGAAATAGGAAAATATTTGGGCAACATGAAAAAAAAAGTGTGATTGACTGCAGCAGTTACAGGGAAATTATTGTAGCTACAATAGCCTCATCGCAACTAAAATTCATAAAAAAAAAACAATAAAAATCTTATATTCAAACAAATTTGTGAGGCTACATCGCAAACAGTAACCAAAATATCACAAATGATAACAAAAAAAGTAACCAAAATATTTTCATTACAATGAAATAATAAATTAAAGAATAAAACTTGTACAATTTCACTATTTATACACCACAAAAATCAGAGACCTCACTGGCTACAGACGGAATGAAGGTGAGGTGCGAGAGCCTGCATGCGAGACGAAGATGGCCTGCGTGCAAGATGAAGACGACGCAGACGGGATGAAGAAGATGCAGATGATGCGACTATGGGAATAAACTGAGCAAAGAAGAGGAAGGAAGAAGAAGAGGAAAAGGAAAAGGAAGAAGAAGGAGGCGAAGAAAGAAGAAGAAGAAGATGTCGAGCAAAGAAGAAGTCATCGAAGGAAACCTGACGAGTTCAAACTCTGCGTGCGATGGAGGAAGCAGAGTGCCTGTGGGGATGACTGCGTGCGGCTCGAATCAATTAGATATTTAAAATTGGGAATTTTTCACCCTTTTTACTCGATTAGGCGGCGGGGTGTATGCCCCGTGAGGCGCATATGACGTTCTGCTTCTTCCCGGGCATAAGCCCCACGCAATTTGCGCCCATCTCATGGGTTGGAAGCGGAAGTGGAAATCCTTATGCCTCGCCCTGGAGCGCGCCCTGAGCAAGCCCCAAAATTTTTTTTTAAAACAGAGGACTCAACTAACTTAGGAATTTGAGGGACATGACGATGGAATCAATTATATTTAGAGATTTTTCTTGAGCAGGTATAAACTTTGATACATTTCAAAACTACCAATTACCTTTCCTGATTCCACCGCCTGAAATTTACAAGAATTTGTAAGAAATTTAGTTATACATTTCATTGCATGAGTAAGTTTATTGATCAAAATAAAATTACAATCCAATTGTGGAGCATATAAGACAAACAAGAATGATATTCTGAAACAGTTCCACATCTCCTTTCCCAACATTGTTTAAGTATAATCCGTCTGCAAGTCTTATGAATCTAGATGAAAAAACCTCTTGGTAGTTGACTAGAGTATTGACGTCTCTGATCATATGATCTGAGGCTCTCTGATCCAAATTCTGAATCTTCCATTAATAGCAAAATGAGAGAAGGATATATTAACTTGGCGTCTCACAAGATTGGTGTGCTTCTCTGAATTACCTCCAAGGAGTTTCTTCAATACCTCAAGTTGCTCTTTGGTGAATGGTTCATTCGATCCTTTGAATGTGGTAGTAACATTTGTCTTTTTCTCTTGATCCTTTCTTCCTTACCCAAATTTCGAGTCAGTTTGTTTTCCATGGAGATTCCAACATTTGTCTTTCATATGTACAATCTTCTTGCAATAATCACATATGGGACGATTCTTCTTGACCTTCGAGTCATAGGAAAAATTATGAGTGTACACAATTGAACTTTCAGTGCTCAGTGAACCAACATTTCTGGTCAACATCAGCTTCTTTCTGTTCTCTTCTCTCCTGACTTCAACAAAAGCTTCAGACGAAGATGGAAAAGGCTTTGTTCTAATGATCCTCCCTCCCACCTCATCCAATTTTCGAGTTAATCCTACTAGGAATTTGATGGTCCTCTTCTTCTCAATGATGAATTTAAATGGTCACAAAATCTTGTAGACATTTCCACTCATCTGTCTTAAACACATCACATTATAGCCAATACTTTGTCAGAGTGTTATCGGGTGATGTTTAGCTCTCCTTAACGGAGGTCATGAAGCTTGGTTTCGCTCTTAAACAACTTTGCAGTGTTCTCAGTGTTGGAATATATTTCTCTTGTAGCCTCTCAAAATTCTGACAGTTTTATATAAAAAAATTCTCTCCCACTTCAATAGTCATTGAGATGATAAACCAAGACTTAATCATATATTTTTTATTCTTCCATATGCGGTAGTTATAGTCAGTTATCTCATGAACTGCGCTCTCTCCCGTGAGATGTTCATATTTCCCTTTACCACAAATCTACATAAAAATGGATGGAGACCGTGAAAGATGGTTGCCATTGAGTTTATGATTTTTGATAAATTTAGAAAGCTCAGAAGTTGTCTGAACAACATCCCTGGTCTCTAACATGGAGTTCACCTTTGGAGTAGAACTTGACGTCTCCATTGTGTAATTGTTCATAAGCCTTATGCATGCTTAGAGTCAAAATTCTGTGAATATGAGAGAATTTTGGAAGTTGCTTACTGAGATGTCCTTGCTGCAGAGATCCGGTTGTTGGACTCCTTGTCGCGATCATTTTGAAGCCCAACAACAGATAGGGAAGGCAAAAAGATACCTGTGAACTCTGGGAATTGCAAGCAGGAACAAGAATTTAAGGATCCACATTCTACAACCCTGCGGGGAAACAATCGGGAACCCATGCTAGGAACTTCACAAAGATACCAAGTGTTCTAGTGGGAGATAAAACAAGGATTTATAGAGGTCTAGGCACTGCAAGATCCATGACTTTCCTTGCTATTGGGATCTGCAAAGGTCTTGGAAGGAGATGAAACTGAGACCAAACGAGTCTATAGGAAATTTGCGGTTTGGAAGAAGGGTCTGGGAAGAGCTCCAAGGTTGATAGCAGCAAGAAGTCTGGCGGATGGCCTATAGAAAGACAGGTGGCTACAAAGAAGATTCAAGCACTGGATGACTATTGAAAAGGCTACAATGGATGAAGAAAAAAAAGAACACTCTTCCCCAAGAAACTCCATTATGCATGGGCACCATCAAGCTCGATGATTTAAAGGGTCTCCTCACTCGCTAGGGCCACTGCTATACTTGTTTAAGCCCATCAAGGAAGCCTCAATTTATTAAAGTACTTACAAGTTGTGCATTTCGACCTACATATTAAGGGAACTCTAAGAAAGGAGCACATTAAACTAAGAGCCCAACAACTACTAGTCGACCAGCTGATCGTTCAACAAGCTTGTCCCGAAAGCGTGTGCTCCTACCAGCAGCCGATTCAAAAATCTAGGTTAAAAAAGAATAGCTCTACCGGTGGTATTAAAAAAAGCTCATACTTAGGCTTAATGATGTCAAAATCCACAGAATTCTTCAATCATTCAGGTCGAGATCGTGCTAAATATTAAGATCTCTAAAATTCTTCAACCTTTTGGGTTGTCATCACATTAAATATCGAGATTCCAAAAATTCTTCAAACATATGAGATGACATCGTGTTAAAAATTAAAATCCCTAAAATTCTTCAATCACTAGGTCGATATCCGTAGAACACTAAGATCCCTAGAATTTTTCAATCATATGGGTAAACATTGTGCTAAACATCGAGTTTCCTAAAATTGTTTAATCATCTGGGTTGATATCGTGCTGAAGGTCGAGATTTTCGAAATTCTTCAGTAATATAGATCAACAACGTGCTAAACGCTAAGATCACCAAAAGTCTTTAATCATCTGGGTCAACATCGTGTCGAATACTGAAATCCCGAGTGTATCTTCCAAATGTTGAAATTCCGCAATTGTCACACATCATTGTACATCATTTGGGGAGACACTAAGTTCAATATCAGGATCCCCGAATGGCCCAACACCAAAGTCCCTTCACTAGACAGGGAGCACCTTCTTTTGAAATATTATCAGATTCAAGGCTGAGGTTCTCAACTGCAAGAGTTCACATTGTGCTTAAAGTGAAGAACTTCTATTCAGATCGACATCATGCTCATGGCTGAGATCCTCAAGAAATTGGGTTGACATTGTGTCTCACATCGAGATCCCTAAATAACTTGAGTGACATCATGCTTTAGCTGAGTTCCATGAGAAGATATTCAAGTTGTACAAAGCTGCCATCAGTTGGACAATCCAAAATAGAACAAGTTTTAAACAAAATTTCTAAAACATTTCCAAAAGTTAGAGGTCCACATCTAAAACTCACTAAGATTTGTCCACATCTCAAACTCAACAAGCCCTGATGTAATTGAGTCGATGGCTATTATTTGCGCTCAACATGGCAAGACAGTAGTGGAAGAGCCCCCGTTTTGTCAGATTGATGATAACAAAAGCATAAGTGCCTTCGTTGCTCAAGTCTATGATTCAAGCAGGTTATGAAGGTCGGACTCAACAAGCCCATATGCGACGAGTCATTGGCTGCTCTTTGCACTCAACAAACCAAGGCCGTAATGGAAGTCCCATTTTGCTACCTAAAAATGATAATAAGAGCACGAATATATCTACAACCCTAGTCTAAAACTCAGGTGGGTCATGAAGGCCAGACTTAACAAGCCCATGGCCGAGTCGCTGGCTCCTTTTCTCACTCAACAAGCTCAGGCCGCAGTAAAAAAGCCCCTACTTTGTCAGCCTGATAACAATAGTTGTTCTATCTAAGCTAATAAAACTTGACAAACTAAACCAATCCAGATCTAAGAGATTTTTTTCAAATGATATAGGAATCGGGACAACATCGAAGGAGAAGAGCATCACTTAACGTGACATCAAGTCAAACTTAATATCATCTTCAACATGTGTGATAAAGTACAAAACACATGATGAAGTTATCTCAGTGCTCATATGAGGCCTAAGAACAAACTAAGGGTATTATGTCATCAATGCATCCATCAAACCACTAAGTGTTGGACGGGACAACGACCTTTTGCCACAAACCTTATATAAGCCCCAGAAGACCAAAGAATTTCTAATATTCGGTGAAACTAAAGCACAAAGCACTAGTCCGAAGAAGTTATTTCAATGTTTCATATGAAGTAAGGATGAACTAAGGAAATTCTTTCACCAATGCATCCATCAGACCACCAAGTGTTACATGTGCCCACGACATTTTTGCCATTGATCTTTTATATAGAATACAAATGCGAGTTCCTTGGTTTGCATCCTTCATAACGCCCGTCAAAGTAGAAAGCAAAGAATGAACACATGATGAAGTTATCTCATTTTTCATATGACACCTAGGGATAAAAGAAAGGTATTACATCAATGCATCAATCAGACCAAGTGTTGGACGGGCCGACAACCATTTGCCACAAACCTTATATAGGCCGCAAAAGACCAAAGAATCTCTATTTTTCAATGAAACTAAAGCACAAAGCACTAGTCAGAAGAAGTTATTTCAATGTTCATATGAAGCCTAGCGATGAACTAAGGAAATTATGTCCTCAAAGCATCCACCAGACCACCAAGTGTAGGATGTGCTTGCGACACTTTCGTCATCGATCTTATGTAGGATACAAACGGGAGCTCATTAGCTTGCATCCTTCATAATGCCCGTCAAAATAGAATGCAAAGGGTGGAAGACAAACTCAATCTCTCTGGAAAATTAGTGACCAAACAGATGAGTCGAAGAAATTTAATCTAAATTTAAGACAAATTCTTCTACCAAGAGTAGAAGTAAAACTACTACAATTTCTCTAAATTATAAAGGCAACATCACCTACAGGTACATATCAAACTACAATCTACAATGTGTTGACATCCCTGAATTCTTGGAGATCCAAAGTCGTAATCTTTTTCAAATTTATATTTGAAGATCCACAAGGTCATCACCTTACAACAAGCATGGTTTGCTTCAGGCGCCCACCATATTTGTTTGTGGCATTTGTCGAACCTCATATATATTCCACAAGATGAGTTGATCGGATAATGAAAGTGATGAACAATGAAT
>NEWO01000202.1:332140-350589 GCA_003013225.1 Phalaenopsis aphrodite
TAGATGGAGAAGAATGCAGAAGCTTCAGATAAAGCCACAAAATGTTCTACTGGAAAGAAACTGAGAGCCCAAAAGCGACTTTCAGAATAGAGCTACTCAGAGAGGTTGAGAAGCATGTAGTCGAAGAAACCCAGTTGATAATAATCGAATGTGGTGCCTTTTACTAGCACAAGCAGTGACTATGGGCGAAAAGTTACGAGCGGACTTTGGTGATCTCCCACTTCGCACACTTCCTCACGATCGCGTCTTCAGGTCTTCCAAGTTACACGCATTACGATCGCCTCTTCAAATGCTTTGGTCAAGAGTTTGATTCATGCCATTGAATGCTTCGATCACATCTACGAATGATTCGAAGGATGCAATCACGTCTTTGAACACTTTGGATTCACCAGGTTAGAAGCGTCCTCACATCGTCGAAGTGGGAAAAATTGAAGCTTCTGTCGTGAGCGGTGAGAAAGCCAAAGCTCGAAGATTGGCATCGTTGTCTATATTCTGTGAACTTGATATGAATCAGAGCTAATTTCTTCATAGAAATTAGGGCAAAAAAAAAATAAAACAAAAAACAACACGAACTCAAATACATAAAAATAAGCAGTTTCAATTTGAGAGGTATGCAATCTCTCTCAATACCTGCAATTCGAGAGGTAGACAATCTCTCTCAAACCCTAAACATAAGACTCAAGGCAATAATCTCATGCATAACCCTAACACTAAATATAGTAGCAATATTTATTCACCACAATAATAAATGATGAAAGACGGAATTTCCCTTAGGCGCATAAAGGAAAAAATTGCCCGTAGGCGCTAGTGTAACATTATTACCCCCAAAAAACACTTGTCCACAAGGTGAGAAAAAAAAACTGTTGCTAGATCCAATCATATGACTCCCAACATGGTGTCATCATCTGGTAATCATTTTCATTTAAGCAAAAAGGTTGGTTGAAGTCCGACAACGCCTGCACTGGTACACTCATCATGACCTTCTAAAAAGTCTGGGTCGCCACTTTCTCCCACTGAAAGTTATCCTTCTATAATTTCTCCGTAAACAGCCACACAATCGAATTACAACCCTTCACGAAACTTCGATAGTATACTGAAAATTCTAGAAATTCTCTCCAACCCCTTCAAGGTTGAAATCTGGCAACTTGAGACGTTGGCTAAAATCTAACAACGCCTGCACCTGTATACTCGTGATGGCCTTTTCAAAAGTATGGGTCGCCACTTTCTCCCACTGAAAGTTATCCTTCTTCAGTTTCCCCATCATCAACCAGACAATCAAATTACAACCCTTTACGAACTTTCGATAGTATACTGAAAATTCCAAAAATCCTCTCCAACCCCTTTAAGGTTTTAAGCATCACCACTCCAATATAGCTGTTACCTTCGATGGATCCGTCGACACCAAGTTCTTGCACAATTTAGGGTTATCGAGAAGAAGCCCCATCTTATCTACCTCTTAAATACTCTGCAGTGTCAAAATCAGACTCTTACAAACTCTGCTTTTCTTGGCCTATCTCATTCCCATCATTAGTCCTGAATCGCCTTCCATCCGGAAGGCTGTCACGGAAAAGGACACTAGCGCAGTTAGATGCAGCCCTCTGTCAGGGTCCCACCCACCATGATTCCTTGTTCCGGGCTGCAATCCTTCAAGTCGATCTTTCCAGCCTCGAATCACATGTTTTCTCGTTTCACCTGTTGCTAGAGGTGTCAATTCAGGTAATCAGGCCAGTTCAGGTCCGACCCGAATAGGTCTGATCTGAATCCCGCCCAAATATTACATGGACAAAAATCCCAACCCAAATTCAACCCGTCTTCAACCCGCCAACCCGAACTTGACATGTATAACACGTTTAACATAAGGAAAAATCATTATTTACTAAAAATTGGATTAATTCCATGTCAATTCCGAGCCCACTTCGAGTCAAATCCAGGTTGGCGGGAGGGTCGATTTGTTTAAGTTAATTTAGGGTTCACGAGTCAACACTAACCCGACCCAAAAAAAATAAATGAGATAGAAGCTTTAAATTGAAACCCCCAAAAATTATTCAAGTCAACCCAAACATGAATTTTTCGAGTCGAGTTTGGGTTGAGTTGGTGTGTTGAGTCAATTTTTGACACCCCAACCTGTTACTACATGTTCCAAACCTCCAGAATACATGCAATTCTCTCAACATGTTGCCGCTCGAATTCACTCCTCTCCTTCACTTGTTTGTTCAAGCCATTTATATGTCGAGTTATTCCTTCTAAGTGTTGCCGCTCGAGTCTGCTCCCTATTCCTTCACGCAATCTCGTGGCTCCAGATCAACCTAAAGTAGGGATGATGTCCCGATGCCGCTCACGACCCCTCTAGACGCCGTCGCTCGATTCCATAGCGGTTGGAGACGGTGAAACTCCACAATATTCTTCATCATTTCTTTGAGGACTGTGAATCTTCCCTCCATGGTTCCAATCTAATTTGGCTCGCTTCTTCCTCTAATTTATTTTCCAATGCATCTACTTTCTTGGCAATCATTACTCTTTATATAGTTTTGAAATTCCTTTAATCCCAACATTGGGTTCCTCATTGTCTCAAATAGTGATTGTATCACATGGTCGGTGGCTTCCCAGCTATCTCAAATCACAACTTGATCGCCACGATCTCATTGAGGCCCCTGAATTGTGCAATGATGCTTCACAGCTAGCTCTTGTCAAGCCATCGCACACTGTACAACACCGTGATCCCCTCATCGCTTCCCAGTTAGCTCTTATTGCGAGTGTATTGAACAGAGGTAGCAACTGCATGCCTCGATCTCGTTGTTGTTTGCGTCCATATCGATCGGATCAAGCGCTCTATGAGCCGCAACTACTCTTCCTAGCCGAGATCCGATCTCTTGTTAGCTTCCCAGACATGATCCAATCGCTCTTTTGGCTTCCCAGGGGCAATCCTTAACTTCAATTGAAGAGTTGTGATTCCTAAAGCCTTGTACGCCGCCATTCTTTCACATAGATTAGAACAAAACGAGTTCACACCTTATAATCGACGCTCCTTCCCAGAATTGAATGCACTGATTCAAGTGGTAAGCGATCTCTCCCAAACTCTAAACCATCATAACCCTAACTCTAAACATATTAGCCATAATTATACCCAAGAAAAATAATTAATAAAAGAATAAATTGCCTTTAGGCGACAGTGTAATAGAACACCAAGAAATAATAAATTTTCATCTTCAATTTCCTAAAACTTGGTTACAAGAGAAATAGCGGGGGAGGACCATAGATTAGGAACCCACAAAATTGCCATGCTAGGAAAAAAAAAGAATTATCAACATTAAATAATTCCAAAAGTAGAAACTATAAAAAATAGAATATAATAAAAATATAAGATGTTAAAACCAGAAATTCCTAAACTTCCGACACTAGAAATGTATAACTCTCCTTTCAATTTCATTCACCACTGCAACCAAAAAACTAAAAAAAAACTAAGAAATAAATATGGAGAAAGGGGAATGAGTAAAACTAAACAAGTTTTAAACTTTTATTGTAATTGATTTGGATTATTTTATCTTGAATTGAACTTCTTATGCAATTAATAAATTATAATTTATGTTTATCATTACACTTTCTTATTGTTATCCACTAGATTGTGCATGGGCTATTCAGTGAACTATGTCAATTTACTATTACATAGTGAACTATGCATATGCCTTTTTCCTTTTTTTTTTGGATTTATGGGTTGAATATCTGATGGAACAAAATAGAATCATAGAATGTACTGACAAAAACTAATTGGTTAGGGTTGTGTTAATAAAACTCTTGACACTGCAAAGTATAGAATTTCATCAGAGCAGCCTTGAACCGGTAATTATTGCATTGGTGAAACAGACTTTTTTGATGCAACCAAAAAATTTTTTCGTCAACATACTTGTGCTGACAACTTTTTTATGGTCATTTAACTGTAAGAACTATGATAAAATTATCATCAATAACTTTTCGATAGGCATTTTGACGACAACCATTTTTGGTCAACAAATTAGTTGAAATTCTAATTTTTGACAGAGTTATTTATCTTCTCCAAAAACAAATCCAACATAAAAGCTCTTTTTTTGTAGCGAGGGGTATGCTTGCTCAACGTATCTATTATCATGGGCGCCTGCTATTGAAGGAAAGCAACTAAGTTAGCAATTTCATTGGAAATTTCTACTTCCAATGTTGACATCCCAGCTTCACATTGTTTTCTACTTGAAGTTTCCAGGGGTCAAGGATAGTTTTCCTATTTTCTCATAACTGCTCTTTATGGACACCACGTACTAGAGTTCTTCTAAATTTCGAGCTCTAATATTGAAAATCTGATCCATAAACACCAACAAGATGCCAAAATAAAATCCGGTAGCCTCACCAAGCAAATGACATGGAATGAGTTTGTTAATCAGAATTCATAACCCTGGAGCACAAAATACACAAGTTTCATTAAAGAAGAAATTTGACAATAATACAAGCTAGTAGATGATGCTTCTCACCTTCTAGCTCTCGTATTCCACAAGCCTCTCTACAAAACATGAATAATATCCTCTTCTAGAATAAACTCTCAAACTTCCAATGGATCAAAATCAAGTCCGAAAACCCCTCTATAACATCCATTATATAGCCGGGAATGTCAGTCAAGAAAGAATTGTTCAAAACCTACTTTGTACATTCATAACATGAGCTTAAATAGAGTATTACAATGTTTTATAAATAAACCTCTAGACTTCTTCAGTATTCTTTTTTTTACTAACAGGACCTAAATAAGGTCCAATTCTCAGCACTCGCCCTCAAGATAGACAAAAGATATCCACTAAACCCATCTTGTCACATAACCTAGACAAATCAATGAACTAAGTCCTTCAGTGAGGTAGCCAACTACTTGCCTCCAGTGGCTACATGACTTAGCTTCAATAGCTAGTTATTCAGCTTTTCCTTGATGAAGAATCTATCAATCTCAACAGGTTGGCACTATCATTGAATCTGATTGTTGGCAATGCTTATTGCTAACTTGTTGTCACACTATAACTTCATTTGAGTTCCTTGGTCCACCTGGAGCTTGAACAATAATGCTCTCAACAAAATCATCTCGATAACTCCTAAGGCAATGACACTTACTTTGCCTTTATTGTTGACCTCGCTACTACAGATTGTTTCTTGTTCTTCCATGAAAACCAAGTTGCCCCCTACGAACATGCAGTATCCCGAGGCGGATCTTCTGTCATCTACACAACTAGCTCAATCAGCGTCACAAAAGCCCTTAATATCTACAAGCCCATTCTTCCAGAAGTTTAACCACTTCCTTGGTGCACTTTTCAAGTACCTTGGAATCTGCTGCATCCATACTTCCCTTCTTTGGATCATGCATGTAGCAGCTCACCACACTCGCTGCAAAAGAGATGTTGGGTCAAGTGTGACACAGATAGATCAGATAACCCACTAATCTCTAGTATCTCTCATGGTCAATCTGTTCTCCTGTCCTGCACTCAACTTTGTCTTCTGGTCAATTGGAGAAACTGCACTGTAGGTTTGCACTACAACATGCATGTATCCATGAGAAAATATAGTACATACTTCTTATGGGACAAGACCATCCCTTCAAGTCCACGGGCCTCGTCAATCCAAAGAAAATATTCGAGTTGTCGAAGATCCTTCACCTCAAATTCATTGCCCAATCTTACTTTTAGTTAGGCAATATCTATCTCATCACCACCGGTGATAAAGATGTCATCAATATATACAACAAGTATAGTGGTGTAACATTTATGTTGTCGAAAGAACATTGTATGATCTGCTGATATCCTATATCCACCACGGTCTTTCTAAATTTTTCAAGTCAGGCTCTAGAAGACTGCTTCAAGCCATATAGTGACCTCTTGAGCCTACACGTCTTGCCCACTATCTGGACTATACCAAATCCTGGTGGTATCTCCATACTCACCATGAAGAAATACATCCTTTACATCAAGTTGGTGTAACCTCCATCCACCATTCACTGCTAGAGAAATTAATGTCCTCACTTTGCTCATCTTTATTACTGATGCAAAGGTTTTATCATAGTCAATGTCATATATCTGAATGTACCCTTTAGCCACCAGAAGCATTATAACACTTTACCTTCCCTTCTAGAGTTTCTGCACAGTAAAGATCCACTTGCACCCAACTATCTTTTTTTCTTACCGGCAATGACACTATCTACCATGTTTGATTTTTATCGAGAGCCCTAAACTGTTCATGCATAGCCACTTTTCACTTGGGATCCTCCATAGAAACCTGCCAACACTTGGGTATAGAGAAAGTGTCCAAGGATGCAACGAATGCTCCATCTAAATGTGATATGTTAGAATATAAGACAAAGTTAGTCATGTCATGTTCTCACCCAAAATGATGTCCTACTTTGCTGTGAGAGGTCTTCCTTAAAGTTAGAGGGTTAGGAGAAGAATGTCGAAGAATCATATCACCTAGTAGTTCTAAGTCGGAAGAGGATGGTGTAGGTGTCTCAAGAGTCGAGGAAGACCCGGACAAAGGAGTAGCTGGCACAAGTGGCACATGTGACACTGTAGGCATTGTTCTCTCATTTTACTTCCTTCTCTGTGTAAACACTCTTAGCTCATTTTCAGCCTGAATCTCCCCATCTCTAGGCTCACTCATTTTTTGAATCCTCAACTGATTCGTTTCACATCACAAAACAGGGCATCATTACCACGTGTACCTCTCTCACCATTGCGACTCACCCCCTTGCCTCATATCTCCAGTATCTGGCAAGTCGCCAAAGAGTAAGGTCGCCTCCTGGGTGTACTATAATTCAAATTCTCTAAATGACACATCCATGCTCACAAACAACCTCTTCTTTATAAGCTCCAACAGACATGCCCATTCTAGGTAGCAAAATAACCTACAAACACACATTTCACAGCCCTGGGATACAATTTCCCCACTGTAATCTGTTATCATTCACAAAACAAACACATCCAAACATCTTCAATTAGTGATTCTGCTATTATCTCCTTTCAACATCTAATAAGGAGACTTCCAATCCAACACCCTCGAAGACATCCTGTTGATCAATTGAGCAACTATCAAAACCACTAACCCCCCCATAAGTGCTTTAGGACATTCATTACAATCATCATATTTCGGGCTACCTCTAGAATATTTCTATTCTTCCTCCACTACTCAATTTTGTGCATGTATGTATGGACATGAGGTTGATGTTGTATCCCTTGAGCTGACAAATATTCCCAAAATATTTTTGTGGTACAATCTGTGTCCCATTATCAGACCTCAATACATCCACTACTGCACCATATTAAGTCTGGATTGTCTTGTGGAAGTCTTTAAAATAAGCAACACATCGCCCTTATTTTTCATCAAATATAACTAGGTAACATGAGAAAAATAATCAATAAATGTCATAAAATATTGATAATCATTCACAAAACATGTACAACAAGATCTCTAAATATCAGAATATATCAAGTAAAAAATACCAGAACTCCTATTTCCAGTACTGTATGAGCTCCTAGTAAGCTTACCAAACTCATAAGAATCACATACCGGCTTATGTTTATTTGCCTTTCATAAAAAGAATAATACAACTGACTCAATAAACTAAAACAAGAGTGTCTCATGCGTCTGTTATGTAGCAGTAACACATTTTCCACTCTTCCCAGATTCTCCTACTCCATTACTCTCTACCATGGATGTCAAAAGTTCATCCCCTCCCGACCTAGTAAGAGTCCACTATGCTACGTTCCAGTTTCATGTATCTGAACCGTACCTTTCTCTTGGAAAATCATCTTAAAAATATCAAAAAGAACAACACAGTTTAGTTGGAGAATAATATCACTAATCAAGAAAGAGTATGTAAAATATTGGACAAAGTAATATAATTGATACCCTTTACTGTGGCATTACCAAAGATTGTGTTGGACCATTAGCGGCCTGGATGCTCTCCAATACTGCTAGGAGAGTCAAGAAAGAAAACTCTCTAGCAATATCTGTCACATGTCGAGATGCACAAGAATGTATTCCTATGGTGGAAATAGAAGCAAAAGCATATGTATCACAAATAAATTTTTGTTAGAGCGGCATAGCCTTTGATGATGATTAGTTGGAAGAAGCCTCAACCCCATCTTCTACTATTTTTTATTTCCACTTCAACAACTACAGACACTCATGATCCTCATTGGTAAAAACCATACTTTTCTCTCCCACATCTGCTATCATCAGATTTGTTCGGTAGCCCCTTTTTCACCTTTTCGACCATCACGACCACGACCACAGGCTCCACCCTGTCTGCATGCACCTGTCTCTCTCCTTTGGCGGCCTAAGAGAAATCTTGCTCATAAACCCAACTTCACCACAATTGTAGCACTTGCGAGTCTCCCCCTAGACACCTATCATACCTGAGCTTAAGGCAGCCAAAGCTGATAGCGCACTTAGAAACCCACTCGACTCAGAGTGTAGCTTCATGTGACTCTCCTTTATCATCACAACATTGACATCATCCAGTGAAGAGATAATCGCCTAAGCTTGATCAAAAGTCAGGTCCAGATGGGCTAGCAATTAAATAGTCCTCATCTATGCAAAGATCTCCCCTTTCTTGCACTTTGGGTCGATACAGATGAAAATCTACCCATAGCCGCCCAGATATATAACGTATTCCTGAATCAATCTATCCCCTTGTACCACTGCTTCTATCTTATGTTGAATCTGAAATACCCTCATATGGTTTTTCGTCCTAGCATAAATCCTCATCAGCTTTGGTCAGATATTCCTCACCTTTCGAATGTCATCTACTGAGGATACAATAAACAGAACCATCGAGTTGAGTAGCTAGTAGTAGATTAAGGCGTGTGGTCCATCATTTATCCCCCCAGCACTGTCACTCTTCGATTCATCCTCGGTCCGATAAACCTCTTGTCTCTTCCCTACTAAAGAAGCCTCGATCCAACACAACCAACTTAGATAATCAGCAAGTTCATCAAGCTTCAGATCCACATGAGGGAGGTTTAGCTTCCTGTGTCAGAGCATGTTCAGAGGTAGAGGCTCCCGTCAAGACGTTAGCTCTCTATATGAACCTGACCAAGACCTTCAGAACTTTGAGATCTATCTTCGCCAGAAGCTCCAATCCTTTACCTCCTGCACTATCTCCATCTCTTAACATCCTCAATAACAAGGATCCAAGCCTAGATCATACAGGTCAAATCACACATCCTTCACGTCAGTACGCCGCAATCCTGTCTTTGCTTCCCATTTAGCTCTAATCGCGGCTGTATCGTCGCGATCCCGTTGTGGCCTCCCTGGGTAGCTTCAATCACGACTATATCACAAAACTCCAAGTCGTGATCCCGTTGTTACCTTCTTGGTTCCAATTGTGGCCTCGCTAGTAGCTCTGATGTCGAATGTATCGCGAAATTTCAAGCGTGATCCCGTTGTTAACGTCTCAGGTAGCTCCAATCACAGTTGTATCACGAAAATTCAAGCCACCATCCCGTCTTTAGCATCCCACGTAGCTCCAATCGGGACTGTATCATGAAACCTCAAGCTGCGATCCCATCATCCAGAAAAGGCTACTTCGTCGACGAAGAGGAAGGTAGAGGAAGTTTTGGGTCTTTGTACACCCGATCCCAACTATCGAGCACTAAGGACGGTGGCTAGGATTAGGGCCCTGATACCATGAAGAAAGAATTGTTCATAACCTATTTTGTACATTCATAGAATGGGCATAAATAGGGTATTACAATATTTTACAAATAAACCCATAAACTTCTTCAATATTCCCTTTTAACCAATAAGACCTAAATAAGATCCAATTCTCAACAGTCACTTATGATAGAGAAGCACAGAAATAACAGTCATAAGAAATTGTGAATCTAAGTTTTAAGGAGGCAGCGCCAAATTTGACATTGACTATATGGACAGCTAGAGTCAGATTGGCATCATAACTGCTCGACAACAATCTTTTCAGCCATAGAGTTACTCAGTTCATGGCATCTTCCAAAAGCCTAGTGAATTTCTTAGGACACTCCAATTTCTCTCATCTTTCACAGATTTCTCTTGGCAGCACTATAGCATATTCAAGTTCTTCTCAACAACATTGTAATTCTCTCAACAAGTCCCCGTCTCAACAGCCAATCTCCCAGTTTGACTTCCTCATGCTTACCCGAGCACTTGATCTTTCAAAGCCATTTCTCAACCAACAAGTCAATATTTATTTTCAAGAAGGCCAGATTATATGAATAAATCTATTAATTAAATAGCAATCGAGTTGAATTTATGGAAGAAAATGCACTGAAGTTGCGCTGACAAATACTATCTCATGCATGCAAGTAAAAATAGTTATAAAGTTATAGTCTCATGATACTTGAACAATCACAATAAGCCCTTCTGCTAATGTAAGTTTATTAAGCCGATTTACCTTGAACGATTGATTACATAAGCATGACTAAAATCACAGATCATACAACAAAAAACATAAGCTCCTACTTTCCAAGACAAGGAATCATATAATTAGTATTTGGTATTTACAGAAAATATCATTCTTGAATCATATGAAACATAAGTACTACAAAACAACTCGCAGCATATATCACTTAAATGAATGATGCTAAGTTTATCTTTACCTTATAAGTTTCACAAGTATCATAAAACCGTAGAGAAATATCACTTGCACGACTCTCACTCGTCACAGAAAATGCTCGATGCATCCCTGGCCCTAAGGTCCCATTACCTTGGAAAAGACCAATGCCAAATGCCACAGCACTAGCTGATGCACGAGGAACCTATTAGAAGAGATACAAAGTGAGGATCTACTTATTCTTTTACAACTTCATAAAAGAAATCAGAAAAACGAGCAGCATGTCCAATTAGAATAATAATATCACAAAAGGTTGAGCACAATTTTAATTTTGAAAGAATTACTTGAAATGAATTGCTAAGGATGATATGGCACAAACATTCATAATTTAACTAAATTAAATTGCTATAGCATCTAACATACTGGTCAGGAGTTGCAAGCGTTAGTTATTTTAATTTTAATGTTGTATACCAAATGATGCAAAAAATGAGTTTAGGAAGACAACAACCAAAGTTATAAGACAACATTATACATACATACATACATACATATATATATATAGATAGATATTTTGTCCTCTCCCATAGCATGAATAAAAAGACACAGCAGATAACATTCGGTTCTTGATTTTACCTATATGAATTGTACTGATGCTACAATTACCATTCTCCACCTAAATTTATTCTAGTATATATCGATTTATGTAATATTCAAACAAAAGATCACACCATTGATTGTGATATATAGTAAAAGAATTACAATATGAATTGACTTTCAACAATTTCATGATGACTTAATAGTTAATTGAAAATGTAAAAATTACACAGATAATTGAACAACATATAAAAGCCAATTTAAAATCTAATGTTAACTTTGGGAATGAAAACCGCCAATGTGTGTAAAATATTATCAACAACCCATGCATTTCATTTCATACGATTAGAAAGTCCTAATAATTTGAAATATTAATTATCTTATCATGCAATCTGAGCTATTATTGTGTAAATCTAAATGTGTTTGATTGATATTATAAAAGACAATAGCATTTATAATGTTAAATATAATAGTAGTTTTGTTCTTATAATTGAATTTTGAAACGTGGGGAGATAATTGGCTGGAGAATGCTAATTTTCCTCCCAGGCAGAGATGAGTCCATCCATATAAATATGGTTGCTTTTCAAATTTCAATAATAATACTTTTCCAGATCTTCTAGGCATTATAGCCCTAGATCCTCATTCCCAACTTAAACCTCACACCACCTCGCCCCACCTGACACCTCATCGGCTAGCCTTCACTGCCATCAGTTCAAGTTGTTGATGTTGTTTCCCCTAGAGTTCCTCAACTTTCAGAGCATTTACAACTTGCACTCCTCAGTCCTTCAATGAAGTAGATGGGGGTTGAAGGCTTTAAAATCTCAATCGTAAATCAAATTCTATTTTTTTTTTTTCAATAAGGATCAGAATTATAGGAACTGGCACAGATTCCACACATAAATTAGAACAAATAATATTTTATCGCAAGAACATCAAACACTTAAGACGAATACAACGATAAGCACCTACAATTCGAGAGGTAAGCAATTTCTCCCCATTCCTACAATTCGAGAGGTAGAAAATCTCTCCCAAACCCTAACTCTAAGAATCAAAACCCAATCTCATACATACCCCAACCCTAAACATATTAGCCCTATTTATACTAACAACAATAATAAATATAAAAAGCTAAATTGCCCTTAAGCTAATAAAAAACAAATATGTCGACATAACAATACTCCCCTCGCAAAAAGACACATTGAACTCAAGGTGGGAAAAACTGCTGCTAGATTAAATCGTGTGGCCTCCGCTCATAAACTGACTTGAGTTAGGTTCTCTTCATCAACTCTAGCACACTCGTCAAGGTTTTCTTCAACTTCTCAAAAGTTTGGGTTGTCATTTTTCCCCACTAAAAGTTATATTTCTTGAATTTCTTCATCCACAACCACACAATTAAATTATAACTCTTCACGCACTTTTCGAATGTATTTTGTACGTCACCTAAATTTGTGTACATCACCTAAAACTTCTCAACCCCTTTCACGTCTTAGGTAGTGGCCTCTCCAACCTATTTGTCACCTTCAATGGATCCGCTGGCACCAAAAACTTGCATTAACTAGGGTCACCGTGATGCACCACCGTCTTATCTCCCTCTTGAAACTTCATTGTCAAAAGTATACAATCCATCTTAGGGTCTGTTTGGGACGACAGTGCGGTGGCGATACGACACTGCGCTGTAATTTTGTCTGTTTGGATAAACTATATTTTGACAACTTTATAAAAAAACTGCAGCTAAAATCTACGTTTTCCCACCACTCATGGCTAGGTGCGATGACAGCTTTCTAGTTGCGGTCCGACTTTTAAAAAAATATATTTGTAATAACCATCACAGCTTTTTTAGCATGAGATGATTGTCCAGCAGCTTCACAACTGTTTTTTAATAAGCTGCAGTTTCCCTAAACAGACCCTTAGTCTCCCCTACGGATTGCAAACATTTCATACCCCATATCACGCCAGCGCTCCCTAAATCTAAGAGAAGAAACTCTTCCACAACCTGGAAATATTAAAATCGCTCCTTTACAAACTCTCATGCTCTTCTCTACGTGTCCCATCCCCATTATAACTTTAAAACTTTCTGTGTCCACCATCACAAGCCGCAATTGCTTCACTATTTTAGTAGAGATGAAGTTGTAGGTGCCCTCACTATCTATCAACACAACTACATCTTGCTCTTTGATCTGCCCCTGAAGTTTTATAGTGTGATTCAATGTTAATCTCACCACCGAGTTCAATATAAATTTTGTCACATCTAAGTGACGGTGTCCCTCCACCATGGTTTTTTCTATTTTCGCATCCCATGCCTCCTCATCACACTATGAGAATCTATAATGTCAAACTTTGCAATGGTGTCCTGGAAAAAACTTCTCATTGCATCGTAAAGATAACTCATTAGCTTGCTTCTCTTGAATACCTTTCTCTGGAAGACGTTTGAATGATGCACCTGGTCGTGACCTCTTAATCCTATCTTGTGGAGCCTCTCTCTGGACTTCCACTATTTGAGTTTTTGGCATCATTGTGGTTGTAACATTGTCGTGTGATCGTCCACAAGTCTTGCTCGTTTCATTACATCTTTGTCTTCAACAAAATATGCTAATTTCATAGTTTCCCCCAATCCTCGTGGCCTCAGCATGTGAAGTGATGCTCAAAACTCTGGCTTCAACTCTTTTCATGAAGTTGTCTTCTAACTTTCGATATCCCTCTCAACGGCCGGATAGAATATTAAATTTCTCCCATACTCCATGACGGATCTTTCCTGGACCAAAGCAAAAACCTACTCAAGTAAATCCCCTTTCGATGTGGTTCTGCGACACTCTAATAATTGAACATTGAGTTTTTCCCTTGTCCGAATTGGCTGACACTATTCTCCCCATTGATACCATGCTAGAACCTTTCCTTCCAAACAAAAACCATTAATTTTTCTTCCTCTACCAGCCCATTAATAACAAATTATCTCTCCACACAATAAACCCAACTATAAGCATCGTCTCTTTCAAAGATGGGCATCTTCAGTTTCTTTATGCATGGCTCCCCTCCCTCATTTTCTTGACCGAGGTTCAATCTATCCATAAAACAGGGGTTGGATTCCCTTCCTCGACCCATATTGATTTCTCTTCTTCCCTAATATGGCGCCCCCACAATTAGCTCACCCGTACCCATAAGCTCCAAAATTGCCCTCTGCTCGGAAGGTTGTTGAGCTAACAGTCAATGGTGCAGTTGGATGCAACCCCCTGTCAGGTCCCACCTACCATGATTCCCTGTTCCAAGTTGAAATCCTTCAAATTGATCTTCTCCTGCCTCGAAACATCCGTCGTCTCATTCTGGCCGCTGCCTCTCATTCCAATCATCTGATGTCGTATCATTCCTTTCAAGTGCTAACGCTTGAGTCTGCTTCCCATTCCTTCACCCGATCATGCAGCTCCAAATTCTCCTGGGACAACGATGTTGCCTTGATGTAGCGCGAATTTTTCTGATTGTTGTCGCTCGCGTCCATTCTAGACGTCATCACTTAATCCCGCAACAGGCGTCAGAGTGTTTGTGTGGGACCCCACAATCTTCTTTATCATTTTATCTAGAGTTGCAAACATCCCCTCCATGGCTGAAAAACACTCATCTATTTTAGATCTGATTTAACTGACATCTTCCACTAGTTTTTCCTCCAAAGCATCCACATTTTTGGACGCATGACTCCTTATACGGTTTTGAAACTCCTTTATGCTGAAATAACGAAAACGTGCATGCTACCCCAGACCGTGATCCTGAAAATCATGTATGCGGATCGATGGAACTATTGGAAGCCAAGCTGAACACTGAAAGTCACAATCCAAATTCCTGTATGTCGCAGATCCTGATCACTAGTTTTTGTCACAAGCAACGCGGGACTCCTTTATGCCACGATCTTGATTGCACATGTCGATCAAGAGCCGAGTGGAACTCATGTACCCCGCGATTCGTTGTCTGGATGCAGTGATACCAAGCGTTGGCTTCCCAATGATTGTGAGTTACTTGATGGTGTGATCCTCACCATGCTAACTTGAATCACGACTGACTAGCAAAAAGGCAGTACTTGTATGTCGAGATCTTCCCCAGCAAGCTTGAAGCACAACTTACTAGCAAAGGGATGCCGAAGGAATTCCACAATGACTACATCAACGAGTGTCGAAGCGAAAGATGGAAGTTTCGAGTCGTTGTACACTGCGAGCCCCGACGTTCGCTTCCCAGGTGTTGGAATCCCACCGGCCTTCACAGGTGTTACTTCATCGCCTTCCCTAAGAGCTTAACTCTCAATTGTATTGCGATTGTTTGGGTCACCATACGTTGTGATCCTTTCTCCTCCCAGACGATTATGATCTCGTCGGTCTTCCCTAGTTCTCGATGTGATTGATTAAGACGCCTTGATTTGCGACCCCTTACTCCTCGATTCCTTCTTCACCGGAGATTGAGTGCTCCAATACCAATTTGATAGGAACCGACATAGATTTCTACACAGAAATTAGGGCAACTAATATTTTATTGAAAGAACATCAAATACTCAAGATGAATGCAAAAATAAGCACATACAATTCAAGAGGTAGGCGATCTCCCACACCCTAAGACTCAAGACCCAATGTCATACATACCCCAATCCTAAAAAAATTAGCCCTATTTATACTGGCAACAACAATAATAATAATAAATAACTAAATTGCCCTAAGGCTAGGCACCACCATAACACAGACCCTAGTCAGGTCAAAATCCCCTCCACTTTTCATAATAAACGTGCTCTGATTTTCACTGAAGCTTAGAATTTTAAGCTAGCTACTACATTCTCTTTCTCAATTCTATGTAAGTACTCTTCGGGGCATCCCAATTTTGAGAATATATGAACATTTATATCAAATTTGCATTTGATCATTGGCACTTTTGTTATGATTCATAATCCTTGCGATACGATTATCAAATTATTTGTTGAAGCAAATCACTTAATCTTGTGTCAATCTAATTATGTTGGAGGTGTTTCCACACATGTACAGAAGTGATCTCCTCATCTTGACTAATCCATAGAACAACCTATCACTAGAGTTTAGGTTTCTATTCTTCAACTTTGAAACAAAACTTTAACTAGTCAACATTATACTTTCAGTGTTTTATCTCTAGCAAACCCTTGTAAACAGATGATGTTACCATTCACCTTGCTAGAGCATCTATAGCTAGGGTTCTAGTTGAATGAATGTTATGCCGCTAGGTTTAAAGATTGGATTGACTCCTCTTATGGTTCTTAAAGAAGGCCTAAATTTGAAAACATTCCTCCTTATTATTCACTCTATTAATTTTTTTGGGAATAACAAGTTTGAATGTATCAAGGCTCATCTGCAACCACAATAACAACAAGCCTTTATCCTACTTAGTGAGGTCGGCTGCATGAATTTTTTTCTCCATTGTGTTCTATCGAGTGTCATACTTTCATTTAATTCAAATGAATTAAGATCATTTTTATACATGCCTAAATCTTTTTAGTTCTACTTCTACCTTTCTTAACATAAGTCTCATTTAAAAATTCTACTCTCCTAATAGGGCCATCAGTTGGTCAATGTTTAATGTGACCAAACTATCTAAGGCGACTCTCTCTAACCTTGCTTGTCACTGGAGCTACTTCAACCTTGTCATGAATATATTTGTTTTGCATTTTGTCTCAAAATGTAAAGCAACTGATCCATCTGAGATTCTAATGTTAGCAGCACTGAATTTTATGCTTCTCTTTTACAGGCCAATATTCTGCATCATAAAGCATAGCAGGTCTCACCACCATCTTATAAAATTTTCCTCTAAGTTTAAGCCATATTTTTCTATCACACAATAGGCCCGATGCATTCCTCTATTTCAACCAACCAACATGAATTTTACTTCTAACATCCTCATCTATATCACCATCACTTTGAACAATAAACATGAGATATCGAAAACGCTTACTCCTTTTAATGACTTGATCAACAATTTTTACAACCCTACTACTAAATATCTAAAATTACATTCCATGTATTCAGTTTTAGACAAACGAAAATTTTTAAATTCTAAAGTTGACCTACATAATTCAAGTTTCTCTTGAACACTATCTAGTCTCAATCGTAAGAAGGATATCATCAGCAATAAAGCATAAACCAAGGTACACCCTCTTGTAATATGTCCAGTATGAATATCCATAACTATAGAAAAAGATATAGGCTTAAAGTCAATCCCTAATGTAATACAAGCGAAATAGGAAAATACTTGATCAATCTTCATTGTGTTCAAACACAAGTAACAACTCTAATATAAATAGCTATAATGGCTTGAACATAAGCAATATCAACACATTTTTTTTCCAGAACTTTCCAAAGTACTTCTCTTGGAACCTTATCACAAGCTTTTTCTAAATCAACCAAAATCATAAGTAGACCTCCTCACTCTCATTGTATCATGTTGTAACATATATTCAATTATTCTCTCTCAAAGCTTTAATGTATGAACATTAACTTTGTTCCTCTATAATTTCCACATCTTATGCATCCCGTTTATTCTTAAAAATAGAAACCAATAGACTATTTCTCCACTCACTAAACATCTTTCTAGTTTTTTAAATAATTTTAAAAAGTTTAGTAAGCTAGGAAACTTTTAAATCTCCTAAACATTTTTGCACTTCCATTGAAATACTATCAGGTCTTACTGCTTTTCATACTTCATTTCATAGAAGTCTCCTTAACTTATGTTTTACTAATGCAGCTGTGAAAATTTAAAAAAAAAATTACTTACTATACTAAAATCAGTAAAATCAATCATACTTTCACAATCAATGCTCATATGCAACTAAGGAAAAGATACGTTATTGACTGTTACATTAAGAAATAAGAAAGATTTGATCAAAATCTGTCTGCACATCTAGTTGATGCAGCTCCACTTTCTTATGATCAAACATGCACAAAAAATTTAGAACAAACTATATCTATTATATAGAATCAAAGCCTCTGCTTCTTGTGTTAAGCCTTAAGAAGATTATCATCATTACATATGCATCCAAGAACATTGATTCAGATCCTCCAGATTAGTAAAGCTTTCAACCCCTTTCTATTGTTGGGAATGTCAAAGTCCCAGATTCTGCGCAACTTTATGTTTCCGATGGAAGTTTATTGAGTATAGAAGCCTAAGTGGATTGAAAATTTCAAATCAAGTTTTCAAAAGGGGAGAAATATATATATATATATATATATATATATATATATATATATATATATATATATATATATATATATATATATATATA
>NEWO01000202.1:350619-376365 GCA_003013225.1 Phalaenopsis aphrodite
ATCATCATTCCTTAAGAATCACCAGGATACAAGTTACATACTTTAAATAATAGCTTTTTAAGGATCTCCTCAACTATGAGATGGTCACTTTCACTTTTTCTATAAGGTGTTCTTTAATTCTGTTTTTGTTTTTAACGTTTTTTTTCTTTTTTTCGGCAATTCATTGTAAGTTTTCTATATGGTATTCATTTAATTATGTAGTATAAAATTACATTAAAAAAAAAACTCTGTCCACCTCTCAACCCTCAATATTTCCTTCAATCCCTACCCTTTTTCATTACAATCTTAGTGTTATCTCGACTGATTCGGTCCAGAATGCGATTTAAATTCTTCCTTGCCATCCTTTTCTCCTAAGAGTGAAATGCATTACTAATTCTAGGAGTAATTTCAGCTATATCATAATTCACAGCAGCTGCAATGGCAAAATATTCCATAAAAGACGGATGTTAATGATGTATCCACTATCCCAAAAGTAGAATGAAGACTAGAAGTTTAGCATAAAACCAAGACAGCAGCACATAAATAGTTAAGATTAAATAATTGGAAGAAATTTTGTTTCGAGAGTGCTTCTGTTAATTAAATCAAACATATGCCTGAGTAAGAAATGTTGTTACCTGAGTGGCTCTTATTGAGAATATATCCGGGTGATATTCCTCATTGAACAATTCTGGAAATCTTTTCCGTATTCTTAAAGCTAGCTGATAAAGTTCATCTTCTCCTTTACTTATTAGCTCCCCTCCTTTCTGCCTACCTTTCCAAGGAGATTGCCAACCAGACAACCAGGATGGAATTTTGTTCAAATGGCTCTTGCCTCCATGTTTTGCCTGATTAAGCAGATCATCTAAACGAATTGATAATTGATCCAACTCTTTAATCCGCTTCTTAGTGGGAGATCGAGTTCCATGCCTTGCCTACATTATCAATTTAGTAGTCACAGATATTGTTTGATTTACAGTTGGAAGAAAAAGGAAACAATATTGAAACTAACAAAAAATGATGCCAAAATAAATAAGAAAAACGAGAAGGAGCATCATTACATAACAGTTTATATGAATCTGCATTTATCTCATTAAGCAACATTAAGGATTGCCCTAAATATGAAGCATATAATTTGTGTATCTTACTTTCTACAAAAACTAGATGGTTTTTAAGGCGCTTCTGGCAGGAACTTCAAATAAGAATAAAAGAATTTACACAAGATTATCTATCACAACAAATTACAATAAACTAAAGCCCGTATCATTTTCGTTCAATCAATTCTTCTTCCTTTGTGAACTAATAAGAACCATTGTTTTTCAAAATCCTGAATATTTAAATAAGTATCAGGGGCCCTTTGCTTAATACCTTCCAAAGATGATTAACTTCCTTTAAAAGGAAAAATAAAAATTAAAAAACTTAAAATAAACACAATAAAACATCGCCTCATCCCTTACATTATCCCACACCCGCATGACACACCCAATTTATTCACGAACTCTTGCATGCATGCAATAATAAAAAAACCAATGCTATGAAAATCAGACAGGACATCAAACCAGAGGAATGAGATGTTCAATATTCAATAATTAAATCAAAATTTGAACTGGATGACATTATTTTAATATAATTTAAATGATGTAATAATATTATTTTTTGGATTCAATAAATAATATTTTAATTTAAGACACTTATAATATTTCGAATAATATTCTAAATCAAATTTTTGAGAGAGGAAAATTTCTCCAATTTTAATTTAAATATCTTAATTCGAGCCACCCAATCAAAATCAAATGTTAAAATCGAACAATATTTGATCAATGGTTCTTTAAAAATCGGACAAGTTCAACGATTTAACCCCAACTCTGACCATTACAATTCTGGTTCTATGCAGAAATTGTTTTAAGATTAAGTCGAACTGGTTAAAAGACCGGTTCACGCTTGAACCAGTCGAACCGGCTAGTCAAGTCCGATTTTTAAAATCATGGAAAAAAAACTAATTCTTCCTATTGATCCTTTAAGTCTTGGTGAATCATATGTAGCTTATTAGTGATATGATAATTATAAATTTTGAATAATCTCATCTAAATGATTTGCTAAATATTTCTCGCAAGCTAAGTTATTATTAACAACCACAAATATGATGATCAATCTCACCAGACTAAGTTGGGGTGCTTACCAATTAAAAAAAGTTCAAAAAAGTATAAAATCACATACTTATATTTTTAATTTATGATTAAAAAAAGTTTTACTTATTTACAAAGCTTCCAGTAACATGTAACTTAAGACCCACTAGGGTTTTTTTCTTTTAACTTTTTTTAACGTTTGTTGTGTTATTTTGTCATAGTTTGCATATCATATTGTTCCCAATATACAAGAAATGAAATGAGAAGGAAATTATTACATGAACACCAAGATAGTAAGTTTCATTATGGAATCAATTTTGAGGATATGTAAAGATTGAAGTATTAATCAAGTTCAAGCTCTTCCCGGGCATTCTCTTTTGGGGTCTCTTTCTCTCTCAAACTCCTAGTATAATTTGTACTTATGTTTAATTGTATGTTTTAAAAATTGAATTGTTGAAATTAATCCCACATCTTCCTCTCCTCCCTTTGGTGGAGCCTCCAAACGTTATAGCTTCTAGGAACTTCCCTGTTCTTCTAACGGCAAGAGTGTGTGGTTCCCTCTTGCTCCCATATTTTCCTCTTCCCTTTGATGGAGCCTCCCAAAGTCGTGTTGTCATTTGTGAAACGCAATTGGTCGGGTTTTAAAGCTTTGGACATCGCTTAACCTTCGCGTAGGTGAATCCTTTCCATTCTTGTGATTGTCTTTCTAGGAAAGCCTTAAGTTCAATGTTAGAGGAACTAGGTTAGACTATTGTTAGAGGATACCTAAACAAGATCCCTGTATTCCCCTATCATGATTGTGAATTTCTGAGCGCCCCTTTCAGCATAGGGCCTTAACATATCTCAGTGCTTGATACACAAAAAATATATGCATTCTTAGACCCACATTTTATACTTATTTTTTGTGATATTGCACTTTAATGAAAAATATTTTTATGTTTTATTGCAAGTTGTTGATTTTGAGAACTTGGAGCAAAAAGAAAGCAAAAATGATGAAATTTGGAGTAAAAATGGAAAAGTTTAAAATTTGTTCAACGCCGACGGTGCCAGACTGGAGCCAACGACGCCATTTGACAGAGACTTGGGATTTAATTAAGAGTCTCCGGCGCCGACGGTGCCAGGATGGGCGCCGACAACGCCAGTGTCGGTGGAAGCCCTATTTCTGGAAGATTCGATGAATTTGGAAGCTTTTTGAAGAGCTTTTGGATGCACATATTGGAAAACCAACCTATGCTCTATTTAGGACCGAAATTTAATTAGAAAACCCCCCTTTCTTCGCACCATTTCAACTTCTTCAACTCATTTTCAATTTTCCTCTTCACAGACTTACATTTTACATCATTCCACACCATTAATTAGTTATTGTTTTTATAGTTTTGAGTTTTTGTGGTGAATTTAAGTGTGAATTCTTCTCTAAGAAGTGTTGGAGAGAAGTGAAGCGAGAGATTTCTTCTTCCTACATTATCTAAGAGAGACTACAAAAGATTTGTTTTGAGAAAGAGTTTCAGATAAGTGTTGTTTGTTTATTATTGTTGTATGAACTTTCTTTTATATATGAAATTTGTGTTTTGTTGTATCTTTTTCATGAAGTCTGAGTAGATTTAATTCTTTCACTTACTCTGAGACATGGTGAAATGAAGAGATAATGTGGATGTATCAATGCTAAAATTTAAAATAAATTATGATAGTTTTTCAACTTCGCTCTTAATTTACTTTTCGATCTGGTCAATTGAATTGTTAAACTATGTTGTGAAACATACGATCCGGGAAATAGAGTATGAGCTCTACTACATAGAGAGAATCACAATTGAGTCCATGAAGAAGTATCTCGTTCATGAAATTAAGTGCAAATAAATAGGGAAATATACTTTGTTGGGTGTAAAATTAGAGATTTCTAGGGTGATAGACTAAAAATCCTCAATTCAATCTTAGTGTTTAAAAACTAAAACGAGAGTTAGCCTTCAGGGAAAGGGAAGTGAGAGCTTTGGGGTGGGAGTCAGTATCTTCCTAGCATAGCCACGGATTTAGAACTAAATCTAAGATTAGTCAATGATTTTTTATAATACCGAATCAGGATAGAGAATTAAAATTGCTCATATTTGACACAATACATATTTAAACCATTTATTTCATCTCATTTCACCAAAACTCATTGTAGTGAAAAAGAAGTTTTTTTATATTAGAAAACTTCATCACATAAACATAATTTAGTAGTTATTAATTTTAAACCCTGCTTTTAAATTCTGCTAGTAATAAGTAATTTAGTTTTGATATTATCTTTAAAATTCAAAATTAGTGACAGTAATTTCGTTTGATTTCTGTAAATTTTCTAGTTAATTTATCATTTCAAACTTAAATCTTCTCTGTGGGATCAATATTTGGGGCTTAAACGGAAAATTTTAAATTACTTAATAACGATACGTATACTTGCGTAGAATCACAATCTTAAGAGCTTAACGTTATTATTACTAAAATATCACATCAAGTTTTTGGCATCGTTGTAAAACGGAGTCAACTTTATAAATTTTACACAACTATATTTTCCAGGATCAGTTATAAGACACTATTGCGGAGGATATACAAAGGTTACAAGTAGGTAATTAAGGGTTACACGCGCGGCTCCGCGGCGACGGGCTTAATAGTCCGTTACATCGCAGTTACGCTATTACGGGCTTAATAGTCCGTTACATCGCAGACACTATTACGGGCTTAATAGGCCATTATGATCAGACTATGCTAGTATTCGCTAAAGTCTGTTGAGAGAGAATTTAGCAACAAATGAAACTCCACCATCTCTTCTTGCACCTGTCCATGATCCTATCATCGCCAAACGCGACAGTAGCTGACAATCGAGGTTGGCGTCGATGGGGATTGTCACCTCTAGATATAGGGAACGTGAGTGTAGTAGAGCGACATATCCATGTTGTGTGCCATCCAACGCCCAAATTTCTGACAGATCAAACCACCTCGCCACACCCTTCCTCGTTAGCGTGAGAAATCACCGCTCGAATTTTTGGATTCTTCCTAAGCCGTCCCCTACTCGAGCCCTCACGATCCCGAGATCTTCCTCCGTTCGCCACACGAGAGAGAAGGGCACAAGAGGTATTTTTGATAAAACACAACTCTTGGAAGCGGGACGCGGGTTCGATCCCGCAGCCCGCTTCCTTTAATAAAATTTAAACGTCGTTCTCAAAATACTAGCGGAACGTTTAAACCAAACGCCATTTTGGCATTTTCAAAAACGTCAAACGTAGCAATAAGTTGCCCCAAACGCACCATAAGGCTTTGTTTAGGTCGCATTTCTCACCCGACGAGGCCCCAATCCATCCTTTTTATTTTTTACGTTTGGTTGTCGCATTTTTGCGACGTGCACTAACATTTTTTCGGAAGGCAGGCCACAAATCCGACCCCCACCACTCGTGTTTCACCTTTTTTTTTTCACATCATGTTTTATCAGATTGGTTAATAATTCAAACTTTTTACAACAAATTAGTATGATCACTTAGATCTATTATAGATGTTGTTGCAAACAGATCTTTAATGTCAAAATTTTTTGATGAAGCACACTCTTTAATAGAAGAAATGACGACTAATAATTTTCAATGACCCTCTGAACGGATAAATCCTAAGAGAGTAGATAGTATTCATTAATCTGATACAATGTCTATTTTAGCATCTCAAATTACTGTTATATCGAAAAAGATTGATCAAATTGGAGTGAGCTATTCTCAAATACCACCAATATTAGAAGAAAATTCACTGGGACAGATAATTGATACTCAATAATCTTATGAAACTTTGAATGCTATTAATAATCGAAATAACAATTCTTATTCTAACTATTACAATCCTGAATGGAAAAATCACCCTAATTTTAGTTGAAATAATTATAACAATTCAAGGAACCCCTCAAGAACTGTTGCATTTAGTGAAGAGTGTAACGCTATTATCCAAAAAAACTTCCTGAAAAGTTAAAAGATCTTGATAGTTTTACTATACATCATGCAATTGGTGAAAAGTTTTATGGAAGAGTCTTATGTAATTTAGAAGCAAGTATCAATCTTATGCCTCTATCAATTTTTAAACGTTTAGATTTATGAGAGATTTCCCCTACTACTGTAACTCTTCAGTGAGCTGATTGAACAATCACTTATCCTAGAAGAGTTGTAGAAGATGTATTAGTAAAAGTGAATAAAATTATTTCCCCTGTAGACTTTATAGATTAGATATGGAGGAAGATGAAAAGATTCCTATTATTTGGGGGAGACAATTTCTTACAACAGGGAGAGCTATGATAGATATGCAAAAAGGTGAATTAATAATGAGAGTTAATGATGAAATAAAATTTAATATTGCAAAAGCTACAAAATATCCTACAATAGAAAAAGAAAATGAATGTTTTATGATGGAAATTACAGATTATCTAAGTAATGAGCAATTTAAGAAAGAGTTTGAAGAAAAATTAAAGCAAGAAGAATTCAGTGAAAATGATGATGAAATAAAAGAAGAAAATTTAGATTATATTCAGGACATTTAAAATTTTAGATTTGTTGGAAAATGATAAAAAAAATCTTACTCCTTCAAGTATTAAACTACCTGAACTTAAACTGAAAGTATTACCTGCTCATTTAAAATATGCATTTTTAAGAGATACATCTACATTGTTTGTTATTGTATCTTATGAGTTAACTGAAATTCAAAACAAAAATTAATAGAAATGTTAAAAAATATAAAAAGTCTTTTGGATTGACTTTAGCAGATATTAAAAGAATTAGTCATTTAATTTGTATGCACAGAATTTTATTAGATGAACAATATGAATCTAAAATTGATCCTCAGAGGAGATTGAACCCAATAATGAAAAAAGTTGTTAAAAAAAAATTTTTAAATAGTTATATGCTGAAATGATATATCTTTTTTTCGGACAGTGTTTGGGTGAGCCCAATTAACTGTGTTCCAAAGAAATGAGTGACCGTTAAAATAAATGAGAAAAATGAGTTAATTCCAATAAGAAAAGTTACTGGTTGACGAATTTGTATAGATTATAGAAAATTAAACTTAGCCACCAGGAAATATCACTTTCATTTACTTTTTCTAGATCAGATGTTGATAGATTGCTGGAAACAAATATTATTGTTTTTTAGATGGATATACCAGTTATCATCAAATTCTAATTACTCCTAAGGATCAAGACAAGACAACATTTACAAGCCCTTATGGAACATTTGTTTTTCATAGAATGTTTTTTGAACTATGCAATACACCTGCAACATTTCAAATATGTATGATATCAATATTTAGTAATTTGATTGAGCATGGAATAAAATTATTTATGAATGATTCCTCTGTGTTCGGGACTTCATTTGAATTATGCTTAAATAATTTAAAAAAAGTTCTAAAATTATGTGAAAAAATTAACAAAGTACTAAATTGAGAAAAATGTCAATTTATGATTGCAAGAGAAATTGTACTTGGAAATAAAATTTTTGAAAATGACATGAAAGTAGATCCTGCAAAAATTCAAGTTATTGAAAATTTACCATCACCGACTACGGTCAGAAGGGTAAGAAATTTTCTAGGACATGCTGGTTTCTACTGGCGTTATATAAAGAATTTTTCAAAAATAACTAAGTCATTATGCTAACTTTTAGAAAAAAGATACGAAATTTGATTTTAATGAGGAATGCATAAAAATATTTAAATTATTGAAA
Organism: Phalaenopsis aphrodite; assembly: GCA_003013225.1. Taxonomy (NCBI): domain Eukaryota; kingdom Viridiplantae; phylum Streptophyta; class Magnoliopsida; order Asparagales; family Orchidaceae; genus Phalaenopsis; species Phalaenopsis aphrodite. Next base: position 358,433 of record NEWO01000202.1, read on the forward strand.
AAAAAATTAATCACTGCACCTATAATAGTACCACTTAATTGGTAAAAATCATTTAAAATAATATGTGATGCTAGTAATTATGCTATTGGAATTGTTTTAGGACAAAGACACAATAAAGTTTTTAAAGTAATATATTATGCTAGGAAAACTCTGAATAATAAAATGTCAATTTATGGTTATAAGAAAAATTGTACTTGGGACATAAAATTTTTTAAAATGATATAGAAGTAGATTATGCAAAAATTCAAGTTATTGAAAAATTACCACCACCGACTACGACCAGAGGAGCAAGAAGTTTTCTAAGACATGTTGGTTTCTACAAGCATTATATAAAGAAATTTTCAAAAATAACTAAGTCATTATGTCAACTTTTAGAAAAAGTTACAAAATTTGATTTTAATGAGGAATGTATAAAAATATTTAAATTATTGAAGAAAAAATTAATCACTTCACCTATAATAGTACCACCCGATTGGGAAAAATCATTTGAAATAATATGCAATGTCAGTGATTATGCTATTGGAGTTGTTTTAGGACAAAATCACAATAAAATTTATAAAGTAATATATATTATGCTAGTAAAACTCTCAATGATAAAATATCAATTTATAGTTGCAAAGAGAATTGTACTTGGACATAAATTTTCTGAAAATGACTTGTAAGTAGATCCTGCAAAAATTCAAGTTATTGAAAAATTACCACTACCGACTATGGTGGTCAGAGAGGTAAGAAGTTTTCTAGGACATGCTAGTTTCTACAGGCGTTATATAAAGAATTTTTCAAAAATAACTAAACCATTATGCCAACTTTTAGAAAAAAAATACGAAATTTGATTTTAATAAATAATGCATAAAAACATTTAAATTATAGAAAGAAAAATTAATCGCTGCATCTATAATAGTACCACCTGATTGGGTAAAATCATTTGAAATAATGTGCGATGCTAGTGATTATACTATTAGAGTTATTTTAGGACAAAAACATAATAAAGTTTTTAAAGTAATATATTATGCTAGTAAAACTCTGAATGATGCTCAAATTAACTACGCTACTACTGAAAAAGAATTATTAGCTATTGTCTATGCTCTTAAAAAATTTAGACCTTACTTAATTGAAACTAAATATATAGTGCATACAGTTCATTCTGCTCATAAATATTTAATACAAAAAAAGGTGTTAAACCAAGATTAATTAGATGGATACTTCTACTGCAAGAGTTCAATTTTTCTGTAGTTGATAGAAAGAGAAATGAAAATCAAATAGCTGATCATTTTTCTAGACTAGAAAAAGAAATATTAACTAATTTTGCAAATAAAATTTTAGAAAATTTCTCTGATTAACAATCATATAGTATTGATGAAATAGATACACTGTGGTATGTCGATATAGTAAATTATATTGTAAGGGATACTCTACCACCAAATATTAAAAATCAACAATTAAAAAAAATTATATATGATTCAAATAATGTTTTTGGGAAGACCCATATTTATATAAACAATGTAAAGATCTAATTATTGGGTGTGTGCCTTATGAAGAAACTCAACAAATAATTGAAAGATGGCATAATTCTGAATTTGGAGGATATTTTAGAACAAATAGAACTGCTTATAAAATTTTGCAAGCTAGATTTTATTGGTCTACTTTTTTTAGAGATATTAATGAATATATTAAAACATGCAATCGATGTCAGCAGCCAGGAAATATTTCTATAAAAAATAAAATGTCTCTAAATTACATATTACAAGTTGAAATTTTTGATGTGTGGATATTAGAATTTATGAGACAATTTATGCCTTCATTTGGAAACTTATATATATTACTTATCGTTGACTATATGTCCAAATAGATTGAAGTTGTTGTACCTAAATGTGATGCTCTGAGTGTTTCTAAATTTTTAAATAAAAAAACATTTTTACAAGATATGGAATGACGAGAGAAATTATTACAGATAGAGAATCACATTTTAGAAATAAGAAAATTGAGAAATTGATAAAGAAATATTATATTATGCATAGATTATCTACTGCTTATCATCCTCAAATTAGCTGTCTAGCAGAAATATCGAATCGTGAAATAAAACGAATTTTAGAAAAAACTGCAAATCCATATAAATTGAATTGGTCTGCTAGATTAGATACTGCATTATAGGCATACAGAACTGATTATAAGACTCCTACTTACCAGTAGAATTGGAGCATAAAGCATTTTAAGCTATTAAGATATTTAATTTTAATCTAAAAGATGCAGGTGAGAAAAGATTATTGCAACTCAATGAACTTGAGAATATCATAAATAAAGGATATGATAATGCAAGAAATCTATAAGGAAAAAATAAAAATATGACATAATAAAAAAATTATACAAAAGAAGTTTAAACCTAAACAAGAAGTTCTATTATATAATACAAGATTGAGATTATTTCGAGGAAAACTGAAATTCAGATCGTTATGACCATTTAAAGTGATTAAAGTCTATCATTATGAAACTATTGTTATTAATGATCTTAAAACTAAAAAGATATTTGAAGTTAATGGACATCGATTAAAATATTATTATGAAGGACACATACCCCAATTTAAAAATGTTTTAATGTTAAGTCAACCCAACTAAACCAACGGTATGTCGGGCTGACGACGTTAAATTGAGCACTTTGTAGGAGACAATCAATATACAAATATATATATCTATATATTACTATTTTGTTAATAAGTGTGTTTATGTATTAGGAAATAATAATATTTTTAAATCCCACACAATTTTATATATCATAAATTAAGACAAATATTGGTATTGGAGGAAAATTTAGAATCAAATTGAACAAAAAAATTTTCAGGCCCGAATTTGGCCTCTGGCGCCGACGGCGCCCGAGTAAAGGATCATGGCGCAACAGCGCCATCGGCATCAGGAGCGCCGACGACGTCCCAAACATTTTCCACGTGCTAAACGTTTTTTTGCGGACTTTGGCATAATTTCGCTCCACAATAACCACCGAGAGGTGTTTTTAAAATCCTAAAAACTGACTTAGACGTCAAGAAACTTCCTAATTTCGAATTTCATTGCTTCCAATTCCAGAAATACTTCAAGGTATGAAGTTTTTAATAGAAGAAAATTTATCAGTTTTGACGCGTAGAGATTATACGACAAGTCATCACGAAGAGGAGACTTATCAAGGAGAGAGACTTTGTCAATCATGGAGTGAGTAATACAAGTTCACAGATCGAGAAAATCATTGTACAAAAGCGTTGAGAAGTTCTATGCTACACTATTGCTGCAGTTATAGTACCCGTAGTAAAAGAGTTTTATGCTAACTTACATGGAATTAACCAAGGAGTTGTTTTCATTCGAGATAAGGCTGCGTCATTTACTTCGACTTGGATTAATGATTTGTATATGATAGAAAAAGTTCCAATATGTCATTATACAAAGTTTATCCTAACAAAAGATATGATGCAAGAAGTTTATAATTTTCTGACGAATGAACATGATAATTGAGAAATCAGATACGAGGGATATGTTAGTTTCTCTGCTTCACTTCTTAATCCAATTTCAAAACAATGTCATTTTTTTATATTTGCAAAACTACTATCAACTATGAAGATTAGTAGAGTTATAAAAGAAAGTGTCATTCTAAGCTATTGCATTCAAATGGGAAATCTCATTGATAAATGGTCAATTATTTTCAAATCTGTTATGGGTATTATCATGAATGGGTCAATATATAGACTTGTGCATCCTTCTACAAATTTCATACTTTGTAATCAATCTCAAGTTCCAAATGAAAGTTGGGATTTTAATACCTTGGGAGCCCATGATTCCTATTAATGAAAATTATATAGGGAAAGAAAATGAAGCATTAGATTGTATTTTGGATCATTCATCACATGTTTCAACACCATTGATGCCACCAGCAGTTGGAAGTTCGATATCTTTGGAGAGAAGAATGAAGAAAATAGGAGAACTTCAGAGTATTACGAATGCAATATGAAATCTTAATTACCTTTTTGATCACCTAGATTGAAGAATGAAGGAGAACTTTGATTATACAGGAACAGCTGAAGTAGGATTGGTACAGATGTTCAAGAAAAATGGATGGATCGAAGAAAATTCGACTAATCAGTTTCCGTACCGACCATTCTACAATTTGTATGTCCATTACCAGTCTATGGGAGATATTAGAGGAAGAGAAAATACTGAAGAAGAGGCATACTAATTGAAAAAGTTAATCTCTACTATTTTAAAATACTTATGTTTTAATATAATTGTGTGGATTTGATTTACTTTATTTTGCTTTAGAAATTGTGGCTTGATTTCGACGTTGATTTATAATTTAATTTATTTTGAAGATATGAAAATGTGATTAGAAAAATGTATTTGTAAAAAGTGTATTTTCTTATATAAAAGTTAATTTGATGTTCTTTTTGTGAAAATGTTTGTTTGTGAATTATTTTTAGATGAAAATTTAATGTTAAAAATAAATAAATAAACTTTGGAGTAAATTGAGAGAAAATTGAAAATTGAAAAAAATCAAAATAAGAGTTTTTGGGCCACTGGCGCCGACAACGCCCTCGACCTGAACCGACTCAAATACCTTAAAATTCACGATTTACACAGTGAAACGCCATTTTTACCCCTGGAGTCACCTTCAACCTCCAGTTTATGCACCTAGGGCCTGTTATTGCTCGGATTTGAGGCGATTTTAAGACAAACAAAGTTCATTAGGTAAGAGCTACACTTTGAACTCAAAATTTTTTATTTTCACCAAAGATTTATCTTACATTGCCTAGATCAGAAGTTTTGAGATTTTTTTGGAAGATTTTGAGAAAATCCCTTGGTGAAGAACTCTTACTTAAGTAGATTTAAGTTTAAAATGTTACACATTGTGATTTTTGGAATTTTTGGAAATTTATTTGGATTTTATCAATTTTTTTTAGATTTACCATAACACCTAGAATGAGCAAAGGAAAGAGAAAAGTGGATTTTGATGATCAAAAGTTTGTCAATTTCAAGGCTAACATCTATTTCAATAGTCTACTTTCAACTAAAAAAGTGATTCAGGATCGAGGATTGAAAAATCCAGAAGAAGTCGAGAAAGTAATCAATGCTCGACAGTGCAAGAATTTCTACTACTTTACCACCGAGGCCATTATTAGTGTAATGATGGAGTTCTACGCCAATTTCAAGGAGACTTCTGAAGATTTTGTATTTTTTCGAGGGAAGATGGTAGAGTTTACTCCAATGAAAATTAATTAATTTTATCAGTTGAAAGATGTATATAGCTGTCAGTATAAATTGTTTTCTGCTATGAATGAGGCCTTGGATGATGTTATTTCTTTTCTTACTGATGGAAGATGAACCTGGAAGGTGAAGAATAGAGTTAAGGTAAACTTTCCTCTTTCTATGTTAAATGTAATATCTAAAGCCTGACACTATTTTATTTCTGGAAGAATGATTCCAACAAATCATCATAGTGAGGTTACAAGGAATAGAATCATCTTGAACATCTGTATCCAATAGATGAAAATGATAGATGTAGGCTCTATTATTTATGGGAACGCTAGATCTATTGCTTTTGGAGAGACTTCTGGAGGTTTAGCACACCCTGCCTTGATTTTCACACTATATGAACAGACAGGAATTGATTATAGACCAAAGGAGGAGAGGATTAAACCTCTAAAACCTATTGGGACTGCCAATATAAAGACTTATGAATCTCATGCTGGATGAATACCTGGAAGTAGGACCAGAGATATTCTTTCTACTTCAGGTACTTCTAGTACTCCTACTATCCAAGAACTTATGGAACAAATGATGATCCAACAGGGAGATATTTTGAGACTGGATCATAGAATGGAAAATATGGAGGGCATAAATGCTCACTTTGATGATTTGATAAGACAGAAGTCTGAATACGATGCTGCTTATGATGATGCAATGGTCAAATTCATGAAGAGTGGTCACTCAGTGCAGTTTTCTACTCACCCTGTTTGTACTCCATATCAGCAGCAGAATTTGGATGTGGATGAAGAAGAAGAAGAAGACGATGATTGGTGATGCTTTAGTTAGATTTTTGTTTAGTTTATGTTTAATTGTACTTTATTGTTGAAACTGTTTGTTTTAGGACTGTGATACTTTATTTTTGTTGTATGTTGTGAAATAGCTAAAAGTTATTAATTTTTAGTACTTTGTTAGATGTATTTGTAGTTAACTCTTTCTCAACAAATTTTTATATTGTATTAAGTGTTATTTAATGTTTTAAGTCTTGTAATTTTTCATATTAGCACCTACAATATTTCAGAGTTAAGTTCCAAATCAGAACCTTCAACAGGTATGTCTTTTTTTTATGTATTAAATATTTTCTTTAACCCTTAATTTTTCAGTTCTTCATTTAAAATCTTTTAAAATTTTAAGTTTGGGGAGAAGAAAAATTCTTTTTTAAAGAAAAAAACTTAATTTTATTTGTCCTCAATTAGTTATATTTTCAAAATATTTTATTTTAAAATTTTTTTTTACATGGCATTTGGTAGTAAAGGGTAAATTTAGATCACTATATCTATGCTTTTAAATATATAGTAAACTTAAGTAAAATTTTTAAATAATAAAGTTTAATTTTAGAGATTAAGATTATTTGGTGTGATAAAATAAGACTATGTTTTTCTATTTTAAGTAAATGAATTTGTATTTTTGAAGTATTAAAAATCCTAGAGATTCATGTAAGAAGAAAATATTAAAACTTTATGAAAAATCTTTAAAGCTAATATAAATTTATAAAGTGAAGAAATGTGAAATATTTTTAACTTTAAGAAGAGGATAATAAAGTTCAAAATCATTAAAGACTATCCAGAAATAGCAATTCTCACATTAAAAGAAAAAAAAAACAAATGAAAATTATTAAAAATGATCCTAAAAAGAAAAAAAAAGAAAAAAAGAAAAGAAAAAAGAAGTGAGGAGAAGTTTGAGGAGGTGCCTAATTAAAAATTAGTTTCACTTGAATCAACTTAAAAAAAAGACTTAACTACATTTTTTAAACTTATATTTCAGTATTATGATATTTACTAGTAAAATTACATTAAGTTCTTTTTCATATGGATATTCTAAGTGGTTTTAATATGAATAATTTGTAATTTTCCTTGAAAGAATAGAGAATCAAAAATCTTAGACTTGACTACTAGATATTCTTATACCTTTAGTATTAACTGGAATTATTTTGAATTTTTCTTAAGTGATGCTATTTTATCTAGTGAACTAAAATATGAAAATTTAGAAGTTAATCTTTACCAAAAGTCATATTTTTATGTAGTAAATGAGTTACTTCAGGAGAAGTAACGTTTAAGTTTGGGGGATTTCGATATACCAAAAATATATGCATTTTTAGACTCATATTTACTTATTTTTTGTGATATTGTACTTTAATGGAAAATATTTTTTATGTTTTATTGCAGGTTGTTGATTTTGAGGACTTAGAGCAAAAAGGAAGTAAAAATGATGAAATTTGGAGCAAAAATGAAGAAGTTAAAAATTTGTTTAGCTCCGACGGTGCTAGATTAGACGTTGACGATGTCATTTGACAGAGACTTAGGATTTAATTACAGGCCTCTGGCGCCAGTATCGGTGGAAGCCCTCTTTCTAGAAGATTCAATGAATTTGGACACTTTTTGAAGAGTTTTTGGATGCACCTATTGGAGAACCGACCTAAGCTCTATTTAGGACCAAAATTTGATCAGAAAACCCCCTTTCTTCGCACCATTTCAACTTCTTTCACTCATTTTTAATTTTCCTCTTCATAGACCTACATTTCACGTCATTCCACACCATTAGTTAGTTATTGTTTTTATAATTTTGAGTTTTTGTTGTGAATTTAAGTGTGAATTCTTCTCTAAGAAGTGTTAGAGAGGAAGAGATATGAGAGATTTCTTCTTCCTGTATTTCCTAAGAGATGCTACAAATAATTTGCTTTGAGAAAGAGTTTTAGATAAGTGTAGTTTATTTATTATTTTTGTATGGATTTTCTTTTATATATGAAATTTGTGTTTTGTTGTATCTTTCTCATGAATTCTGAGTAGATTCTTTTATCTTTCTCTCTACTCTGAGATATGGTGAAAATAATATGGATGTGTCAATGTTAGAATTTAAAATAAATTGTGATGATTTTTCAACTTCGCTTTTAATTTACTTTTTGATTGACCAATTGAATTGTTAAATTATGTTGTGAAACATACGATTCGGGAAATGGAGTATGAGTTCTAAAACAGAGTCAGAATCACATTTAAGTCCATGAAAGAATATTTCGTTCATGGAATTAAGTGCAAATAAATAGTGAATATACTTTGTTGGGTGTAGAATTTGAGATTTTTAGGGTAACAGAATAAAAATCCCCAATTTGATATTAGTGTTTAAAAACTAAAGCGAGAGTTAGCTTCAAGAGAAGGGAAGTAAGAGCTCTGGAGTGGGAGTCGATATCCTCATAGCCTAGCCACAGATTTAGGGACTAAACCTAAGATTAACCAATAATTTTCTACGACACTGAATCAGGGTAGAGAATTAAAATTTCTCCTATTTGACACAATACATATCTAAACCATTTATTTCATCTCATTTCACTAAAAACTCATTGCAGTGGGAAAGATGTTTTATCATATTAAAAAACTTTATCACATAAACATAGTTTAGTAATTATTAATTTTAAACCCTGCTTTTAAATTATGCTAGTAGTAAGTAATTTTGCTTTGATAGTATCTTTAACATTCGAAATTAGTGACAATAATTTAGTTTGATTTATGTAAATTTCTTAGTTAATTTATCGTTTCAAATTTAAACCTTCCCCGTGGGATCGATAACTGGGACTTAAAAAGAAAGTCTAATATTACTTGATAATGATACGTATACTTGCGTAGAATCTCAACTTTAAGTGTTTAACATTATTATTACTAAAGTACCGCATCAAGTTTTTGGCACCGTTATAAAACAAAGTCAACTTTATAAATGTTACACAATTATATTTTTCGGGATCAGTGCTATAATGTTGTTATTTGGACATTGACATAATTCCCCATTTGAGTGAGACAAAATTTCAAAAGCATCATTCAGTGCTCAATCGTCATTGCTTCCGTAATGACGCAAGGCCACCTCGTTTGATTTTGATCGGCGCTTAGATGCTGCTTTTCAGCACCATAACACCAGGCCCGCAGAACCAAGCCGCGAAGTTTCTCTCAGCATCGCCGTCCTGAGTGAACTTTGATTCCACTTATGCTAAAGTCGAGACAACAGTTTTATTGCCTCGCGTAAGCCTCTATTTTTCGCTCCAGTGTTTTATTTTTTGTTGACGAAAATACGATACCGCGGTCCTCTCATGTATTTGTAGTGTCGGCCTTTGGCATTATAGTGTCGGGAGTTAGCAGGATTTTAACCTTACTTTTTCTATTGCGATTCAAATTGTAAATCCAAGACTTTAGGTGGTGGAGCAAATACGAGACACTCATTCAGTTAGAACCAATTTTATTGGTTTGAGAATATCGTATGTTGAAAAGTATAATAATCTCTCTCTCGGTCATTGGCACACTCTTTCGTATGGGTAGTGACCCCTTTAGCTTTCGTTCATGACTTTAGGCTAAGTTAGGTGATTCTGAATGATCTGATCCTCTATAACTATAAATCGTTAACCTTGGGACTTGCCCTCTCAAACTGTTGCCACACCCTTCAATATTAGTGAGAGTTTCTCTTTGCCCGACAGATCGGCAGTGCTCACGCTATGCACGTCGCCTTCTAGCATGGCACGGTGTATGCTTGTTTTCTTTTGTTTTATCCTTTTCAGACCACCCTATGAGGCATGTAGGAAAATGTTCAAGCCCTGCCACTACCTAAGAGTAGGTGTCCGCATATAGGGTTTAGGAGCGTCAACACGATGGTCTAAGTATCAAAGGTTTATGTTGTAGTTGTGTCTTCATGGCATTGCAATGCCATCCCTTTGACCCAACAACTGCATATGTTTGCATTTTTCATTTCTATACGTGAGCATGTTTGAAGTCATTTTGACTTGTTTTTTGCATGTTATTTCACACATGTTGTGTTGTATGCATGTTATGCATCTATTAAATATTAGGTGATTTGCTACTGTGGACTCTGTTCCTTTCTATGATAGAAGGTGGGTATCTCGGGATTTTCTAGGCAACCTCGTGGTGCCACCCATCTGATTTGGGGTTGTATTATGCATGCGTTGTATGGCCCATGGCATATTCGATTATGAGTTTCTATTTTTTGCATTCATCACATGTGTGATGCATTTGTTGTATTGTGATGTCTTTGCTCATATCATAACAATTTTATTGTGTCGTGCTTTTGGAGCTTAGCTTCCCATGCACTCGATTTGTATATCGTGATTTTTATCCACTGGGTATTTTACTTTGATAAATAAAATAGTCTTTTTCTTCTATAAGCCTAGGTTCCATGAGTCAGCGCGTCAGTAGTAAGACTTTATCTATCTTTAGATTGACCTATGATAATAATAGGAAAATGAGCATTTTGTTGGTCTATCCAATTGAACAATGTGAATTATCCTATTATTACTATCAGATCTCGTAAGATCATTCCAAGCATAAGTCTGGGTTAACGTTCATCACTTATCGTGACGAGGGTTAGCCCATTCATATGCTCAGGATAGGGCTAACTTGGTAACCAATTAAAATACTATGAGAAAACCCTTAGCCTTTGCACTTGCATGTCTCACATGAAGATGTATGCATTGGCAAATACCTTATAGTTCCTTTGTAGAACAAGGGCAACAATATAGTTAGGAATTTTCATATAAAATTATTATTCATTAGTTTGTGATAGTTGTTATACATGTTGTGCGTCTTTTGTATGCTTTACCGAGTTTGAGAGTTGTGCATTAGCATATTAAGTCGAGTTTTCATTGCAGGATATCAAATCTAACAGGGAGGAGCTTAATAATAATTTAAATTAATGCATTTTCTGCAAATGTTGCTTAGCTCTCCTCCTCGCTAGATAAGGCTTTTTATACGTTGCATGAGATAGCCCGTACTGACCTATATTTTGTAGGTCGAATTTATATTTTTAGATTTCCTCTAGGTACTTCTTAGAGTCTCTTAGGAGAGTCTATATTAAAAATAAGGTAAGAGCTCGAGTCCTAGAGTTTGGAGTAGGGATCGTGAAGAGAGCATTAGGAGTTGTTTTATTGTGCCTCATACCTTAATTTCATATTAGTACATTTATTGTATACTTCTAGAATTGAGTAAATATATGTGGAGCATGTCCGCCCTTTTATTTGCTGAGATTGTAATCGGCACGGAGACAACTAGCCTCTTATGCTTTTATATTGAGTGTATTTTTATTGCAGTTTGCATTTGTTCATGTTTTTTTATGCATGTGGTTCGTCTGAAAGTGATCAAAACTAGGTCCTTTAGTAAAAAATCTTTGTTATAAAAGCTAAACTTAAAAGATTTATTATAATAAAATTTAGGATTAAAATTATAATATTTTAAAATCAACATTTATATTTCATTTCTTTACTTCCTTGTACGGCATTCGGGCAGATTTTAAAATGATCATAAAATACATGAACATGTCCCACATGCATATTAATATGGCCTCTACAATTATGATATCTTAAATAAATGCATATATGTTGCATAACTCGAGGAAAGCACTCATGCTTTCCATTCCCAACATAACTCGAGGAAAGCACTTAATCTTTTTATTCTAATAAGGTCCCTACGATGTCATAGATAATTGCATATATGTTGCATAACTCGAGGAAAGTACTCATGCTTCCATTCTAACTGGCCCATCATACGTTTTATACGATTAGGTGGTTGCCTAGAGCAGTATAGGATATCAAAGGCTCGCCTGATCCATACGAGATTTTAAGTCCTTTATGAGGCAACTGAGCTTTATAGCTGAGTTGTCTTCTTTTTCTTTTTGTATTAGATTTATTGTACATACGTTTGACAGATATAATCTCTACATTTTTGGTCTAGATAGTCATAGAACTTAAATGTTTCTTTTTATTGACTTCGGATCTACCGAACCGCTCGGACAATGCAACACATAGGTTGCTAACGAATTGATTCCCAGCTAGGTTTGGTCAACTACCATCATGGCTTGATAGATCTAAGGCCCCAATAATCTCGGAGGACTAGCCCATGGAGTCCCAACCATGTTATCTCTACCTGTCTAGATTTTTCTTCGACATGCATATTGATCGCACAGTCTTTTCTTTGTTGAGTATTTTGTACGCATCTATCATAGGCCCTATTACCACAATGGTGTCTACCCGCTAGGTTACAGTAATTCACCCTCTGCCTGGGGGCCTAATTCTTCCTTAATTACTAGAGAATTCCCCCCTACTACGACCCCCAAAAATCTCCTTGTTGCCTGTATTTCAAGATTATTTTGAGCAAACAAAAAATCTTCTATCATGAATTTTTCCGGGAACTCACCAAGATGTAATAGACTACAAGAATGCGTCTTCATAGAAGATCTCACTGAACTCAGAACAAAATAAATTTGATTTTGTAGTTTGTTTTGGTTTCGAATATCATTGTATAGAATTTTTCTCGTATATTTTCACAGGTCGAGTATGGTCTGATTTACTTTGGACCGCTCTTCTCTACTTTATATTACAAAAAAATTTTTATATAAATATCTTCATGACTACTCTTTTTATTTCTTCTTAATTTTTGTCCAACTTCAATCTATACTTTCTTCATTTGCTTCTTTAAGCAAGGGTAACCTAAAAAAGGGATCTAAAGAGGATAGACGCAAAGAATGTTGTTTAAGCTAGAATAAGAAAGGGGCGTGAACAGACCTTTTGATAGAAAAGAAATTAAGCTACACAAATCAAGGCTCTGTATAGTTAGATCTATCTCTTTATGACCCCGGATTGAAATTCGTGTACTTTCCTAAAGGATTGCCTACTCTTATTTATTTTTCTCTACTTTTTCGATTTTATTCCTATTTTGTAATGCCAAAGGATGGAAATGAAAATCCTAATCTTAGAGAATAAGGACAAAGGCTGGAAAGAACATCTTAACCTTGTTCTGATACCATGTAGAAGATAAACCAATGGAATAAACTCTTAAGAGTCTTTACTTTTATTTGTAATTTCCTAATGGATATCCCTTCTTGTACAAATAAAAGTAAAGACTCTTAAGAGTTTATTCCATTGGTTTATTTTCTACATGGTATCAGAACAAGGTTAAGATGTTCTTTCCAGCCTTTGTCCTTATTCTCTAAGATTAGGATTTTCATTTCCATCCTTTGTTCTTATTCTTTAATGTTAGGGTTTCAATTTCTAACCATTATTTTTATTCTCTAAGATTAGGATTTTCACAAACAACCTTATCCCTCTTGCTAAATTCTCTTTTTATTTATTATGTCAAGATTTTTGAATTTCCTTCAAAAGAATCAACCATTATTAATGGCGAAAATGAAACCAAAGGAGAACTTCAGATATTTTAAGCATCTTATCAATACCTTAAATGATCCTAAATCGTGAAGACCTTTCTAAAGGCAAAGGAAAAGGTCAAACACCTTATGGATCTACCTTCGACGCCTAAAGATTTAGAGTTGTTACTTTAGAAAGAAATTGATTCCATGAACATAACATGGTTGGAGAACACTATACAACCGAAAATCAATGCGTCTTTTATGTTTCTCTCACAATAAAAATATATTATGGACCTACAGAAAGAAATTAAGATAACAAGATAAAAGCCGTGTGAAACACCAACTGAACCAGAAAGAAAATTATACAATGATAAAAGAGTTGAAGTTGATATAGGACAATATCAAAGGAAATCAGCTAACAGACATATTCACCAAAAGACTCTACAACTCAACATTTAAAAATTTCATAAGCAAACATGGAATGGTAGATCTCTGCCACCATTTTGAGGGAAAGTGTTGAATTTATGCTCCAATCATAGCAAAGAACTTGGGGCACATTGGTCAAAGCTTTGTACCTTTGCATTTGTTTCCTTATGACCCTCAGATAGCAAAAAACTTAAGGTACACAGATCGAGACTTTGTACAGTTAGATCGATCTCTTTATAACCTTTGGATTGTAATCAGTGTGCTTTCCTAAGGAATTGCCAAGTCCTATTTATTTTCTCTCCTTTTTTAGTTTTATTCCTATTCTGCAATGCCTACGGGAGATTATATATATCTCCCTCTTATACAAAGAAAAGTAAATCTTCTATTATTTTATTTTCTACATAACCTCTAAATAATAATATAGAACCATTTACATAATAAACATGGCTAAGAAACTAAATGGTTAAAGGGGGAGATTCTTTTGGCTTTGTCCTGGACAAAATAAAATCCAAAAATACCAACGCATGCCCAAAGAGGGTTTTAATGTAACAGTGTTATCCTTGCAACACATCTATCCATGTCATTTGTTAGGTAGAGCAGTAAATTCAAAATAATTTCTCTGCATAAAAGCATGTAGCAAAAAATATCATACTGGCAAATTTCATAGTGTAATTGTAATATTAAAAACATAACATACTGCTTAAGGTTTTGAGAGCAAATGGAATATATTACCAACAGATTTAAGTGGATAGGACTACACCCTTGTGGGATTGTGGAAGGAACATAAGAATCAAAGGTAGTTTCTTTTCCGGCTTCATAACTGGAAAATTAAGGGAGAATTGTTATGCTGAAGTAAACATATGTAAACAGGGAAGCAAGTTTTTATATCAGTTAAAAGGAGCACCAATAAAGAGAGCAAAAAACTAACATAAATTACACTCAATTCTTATGTATTTACATATTTAACAACCAAACTTCATTTTATACATATATGCCGCCTTATCCATGCTCAAAAGCTGTATTTCACTTTTTAAAGTTAAATAATGGTATTTTCTATGTGTTGTGAAAGATTTGGGTGTAATAAATGTAAAAATGCAAAGCTTAGGTGTTAACTATACAAATACATAAGAATCGGGTGGTCTGTATGTAAGAGAAAACAAACCTAGATAGATGGATTACATACAAAAAAATAAAGGAAGCTCAATTAAAGCTAATTCTCTTCATGATTGCAAATTTACATAGCTTGGAAACCATGCAATGCATAAAAATGCCTTCCTTTCTTTCTTCATTGTAAATTTTGGAAATCGCATTAAAACAAGTGTAGTCGAAACAAAAATTGCCAATCTTTTCCTTTTTTATGTATAAACAGATCAATGTTGGCAGACAGAGTGGAATGGGGAAGATACCCCATCTCCACCATATCATCATAAAACTCAAAAACGGATCAAGAAAATTATCCTGAATTCCACCACATCATCATTTCAAGGTTTAACGTGCTTCCTAACGAACAAAAACAAAAGGACAATGAAGACCTGGAGACGGTGGAGAGGTGCAGACGAACGTTGAAACTCTCATCGGTAGCAACGGGGGTAGCTGCGGCGGACAAAGAGGAGCAGAAGAAGAGTAGGAAAAGGAAGACAATGGTATCGCTCTCGGTAAGAGTCATGCTTCGGCTGTAAGCAAGGAAGAGAGCTTCGTTGCTGCGAGTCCGCGTGGACGAGGTAAATGGGATGGGATCAAGAGTTGATCGTTTCTCCAACCTCCCCACCCTTTTGCTGCGGTGACGGTCGGCGTTCTTTTTGACCGGATTAGTCCGCAGATTCTGGTTCGATGATCGTCGGCTGCCGGCTGGCAATTTTTTGGGATTTGCGTACATCTCATATATTTTTATATGTTTAAATAAAAAGTATTTTAATATTAATATTTATTTATATTTCAGTTAAATTTTTAAATTAAACATAATATCATTTATATTGTTATTTCTTTCTAAAATGAAATAATTTTTTTTATGTGCATACATTTTAATAAAAGTTAATACATTAAATATTTAAAAAATATATCAGAATTTAAATATTAGATATATATAAATACATAACATTATGGGTATATATTAATCCCTTATTTGAAATTTAGTTATGGGCCTTTTAATAGCAAGAAATGTATGGGGGGTGAAAATTTATATTTCCTAGCCCCTCTCAAAAAAATGATAAGAAATTTTATTTAAGTTTCTAGTCAAATTTTTAGAAAATAGATGAAATTGTAAATAAGAGACTATCTAGATATTTCACTCTTATTCTGTGAGGATAACAACTTAGTAAGTCATGTAACCATGATTATGGATCAATATGTTATAAACCCAAAGTTGTATTTTTTAAAATACTTTATTAAAATGGTTGTTAGAGTTTGATGTTGCTTGTCTTTTCAAGTAATTCAGAATAATAGCTATTTTTTTACTATACCATTACTAGCACGTTCAATGGGGTATTATTTCATTCGCTCTCTCCTATAAGATAGGCAGTTATTCTTGGAGAATATACATAGCTCAGAATCTTGCATGTAAGTTTGACTATGGTGATGAGTATTGAAAAACCGAATCTACGTCTGGCTTTCAATTGGAGTCCAGGAAGATTAAGACCCGAGATGAGCCACACTATGGTGCAGGTCAATAAAAATGGTATAAATGAAGGTGCAAATTTAAAGAAAATGTGTTGATGTGCATTCAGCCTCCAAGTGAGAGATTGTTGAGTGTGAAGCCTATTTGCATAGCTATCGCACCCCACGTGGCTTTCTAATACCTACACAGGCATTCCAATGCCCCAATGTGTGTGCCCATGTGTCTAAGTGGGGCACCCCAGCCGTCCAACCCATAAGACTTGGCGCCAGGTGTCTAGTGTGCAAGAAGTTTGTGCTATGATTTTACTTATTTCATTTCAATAAAATAGAGCAATAGGAATTCCCATGTCATAGGAGGCGCTTAGGCGTCATTCTTCCTTTAAATTAACCCAAGCGACCGGAAAAGAAATGTCTCGAAGTGGTGTTCCGGAACCAAGAGCAGTTTGTACACTATAAGGATTTAAGTCATTGTTTCACAAATGATCAAACACTCACACAATGTATTTTCAATTGTGTAATAGGAACAGAGCGACACCTGTGTCGAAAAAGTAGATTTCAGGGAGTGTTTTCTCTTCTGAGATCAAAGGAGTTTGAATTGTCGTATGTTCCAGTGATGTAGAGAGTAAATCTGAGTTGTGTAATTATGTATATTTATTTTTCATGATAGAATTTTTTGTATGGTGCAGCACCGTAATTTTTTCCCATTCTCGTATTATTCCTCGTTCAATATTTTTATTTTTTTGCAGATTTTCTTCTCGTGCATTTTTATTCAATTTATTGTTTCGGATCTCTCACATTAATTTGTTTTTCCAAATGCTTAGTTTCCTTCTCAACACCTCTAAATTGTTTTTTTTTTTATCTGCAGGTTTTACACGTGATTTACGCTTAATTTAAGCCAAATTTGTTCAGATTGTCCGAATAAATGCTTAAATTTTACAGTATTTAAAATTCATTTACTCCTCAATTTTGCCTTAAATCCCTTCTCCTAAAATGATCAAATTTAACTCTCAGCAAGTTTTTTGCTTTCCTTCTTCTGTTGCTCTCGTTGATGCTCAATAACGATCACCTGTTACAGCTTTGTAGCTTCGTTGTGCTCAACAATTTGGGGAAAATAAGGGCCGAAAACTTAAACTTATTAATACTAACTAATATTAATTAATAAGATATATTAGTAAAAAAAAATTAAATCAACCTTAATAATTAATAACGAATAATTTAAAAATATTTATTTAAATTCATGATATTTATTTTTAATTTAATTAAATATGATTCATTATGTTAAATTTATTTTATAAATAAAGATATGGCTATTAATCATAGTATTATTAATAAAAAATTATGTTATAATTAACAAAACTATGATTAATAATAAATTTAATTACGTTGATAGGATGTGTTTGTTAACCAAGAAATTAATTTAAGTTTACAAATCAATATCAGTTAACTAACTTAGCAAGTTACTTATAATTATTTGCTGAGATGTTTTATAT